>JAZGTJ010006215.1:8207-25478 GCA_036877575.1 Botia almorhae | reverse complement strand
ACCCTGTCTAAACGTCGCCCTCTAGTGTTTATAAATAAAATCACCAACATCGTGCTACATGCCATGAAAGCAACTTGAGGATTGATAGTAACAAGATTTACTTATCAGGTATCAGTCGTTTACTAAACAAAGTCATGGCAACAGGGTGGATGTTTTAAGATTGTCCTCGTTTATAAACATAACAAAGTTTGTCATAACTTGTCCTTGAAAGTTAATGTCATTATGACACTTTTTTGTGCATTGTTTTTAAATATTAAACTATATGACGGTAACTGGTAACATTATCTGGATACACAACTCAAAGACTAAATAAAGTCAATATAACAGAAATAAGAAACAAAGTCAATGATATAATGATAAAGCAAGGAAACATTGGAAACACAGAGTTGGAGGACGACGGGACATTAAAGAAAATAACATGTAAATAAAATGACTGGAAACTATTTAAACTGAACTATAAACATATTTAAACTGAACCAAGCACTGTGACGTCACTACCGTCTAATAACCACGAGAGGGCGATGTTTACGTCACTAAACAGGTGTCTCCCCTGACAGCTACTAAAAGAATCACGAAGATGATGTTTTCCACTCAGACAGGTCACCTTGAAGGGCATTTAAATGCCAAGAGACTGAATGGGGAAAGTGTGTAATCTTTGGTCGGTTTTTCCAAAAACACACAGAGGTCGTATTACACCCCAGTCATTCAAATCTCCTTCACAAATTGTGATCATATAGTGAAATGTAGTATTTAGAAATAAGTAAAAACATTATTTTTATTTTCAATGACCACAATTCTGTTTTAGATCTTGATGTTTTTGTCTTTTTAACAAACTCGGCGTTTTATATCTATACCCCAAAAAAGACGGAGGGTGTGACGCGCGCGTCATGACGTCACGGGCATCTCCTCCCACTCGCTTTGTTTTCTCGCTGTCGGACGCGACAGCATCTGCGCGTGAACGTTCGCGGTAAATCATGTTTATTTCGTGTAATTGCATCTGTTTATGACTGATCTGTTCCGTATGATCTCCACTCGCACCACCTTTCGTCTGAATTAATCAAGGATTTGCAGATTTCCTCGCCGCTGGCTGGATAAATATATGAGAATGGATCAGGCGGCGAGTCGCTACCAAGTGGTGAGTCTTGATCCATTGATCGTTATATAACAGGATCAAATATGTCATGTTACATAAAGTAAAGGAATATACAGATAGCGCTGATCACGAGATCAGACACGAATCGGGAACAATCACCCCTCGAGCTGTACAACTTAAGGGGCCGTTTATACGGAACGCGTTCATTGCGTAGACGATGCGCAACGCAGGCGTCCGCAGACGCGTTTCTGAAAGTTTAACTTGTTTTAACTTCACGCGTAGTCTTTGACGCGTTATGCGTCAGTTATGACACGCTGAGGGAGAAGAACAGCGAGACGCGACGCAAAGGGCCGAAACGTCCGTCGTCTCTGTGTGTACGAATGTGTACGTGAGGAACAGCGCGGACGCGACGCGAGGACGCGTCTTGTTTAACCGCTGGAGACAGGGTCTGAAAAGCCAATAAACTGCCCGGCAAGACAACATTTGCACTTTTAAACTGTTCAACTGTTCTGCGTCTTCGACGGGTTGGGAATATTGGGACGCGTTTGCGTGGACGTGTTGTGGGCGTCATGGACGCGTGTGAAATGTTTTGACATTTGGACTAGTCATAAGCAAACACTGTTGACACTGTTTGTTTCTCATACACGACGCTTATGGGGCTTCTGGTCGTGTGATACGCAGCCTATTTGATTTAAAACAATATCCTTTAGCAATATCTCAAATATACACACGTTATAAATAACCTACATTTGTATTTTATATAGGGTATTATGCTGGTACCCGAGAAATCTTGAGTGTTCTTTGGCGTACTGAAATAATTCATACCATATATAATGGTTATGCAAATAACTGTATATAATTAAGGTAAATCTGAAAAAAAGATTTTTCTTTACGGTTCATTATAAAAATAGGGGTGTATATTTGAAATGTTGTATATCTTATAATTAAGAGAGATGTAATTCTTCAGTTCATACACATAGTTCATGAAATACCCAGCAGTTTTCTGTTCTTTGAATCTTGTAGATGTCTAATACAGTTTCATGTTCTGGGGAAGCAGCAAACGGGGTTCAGTTCCTGCAGTTTTGATTCATGCATCGGCCTGTATTTTAAGAGTCTTTTCAGCTTTTCTAGAAAGAAAGAAGAAATGTCTCACTCTTAGTCAGAAACTTTGTTTGATCTTGCTGTGTGCTCGGCCGTTGCCATGCAACCACCGCAAAATAGCACTTTTTACATGTGTCAACGAATAAAGCCGAGCTGGTCTTTCCATTTTAAGATACGCTGATATTAGGCGGTTGTGGTTTTACCGCGCCTGTTCTTTACAGTAACTGTTCTCAGAACTCGCTTCCTTCAGTTCTCTCTCATATCTCAGCTTATATCTTCTGATCAACCTGTGTCAGGACATCACAGTCTCCCTGCTGTCTCATTTAAACTGAAACGCTGCAGAACAGAAGGCCTCTGTAGAGCGGCTGTAAGAACAGCATGTTTAAATAAAAAGCCCTTTTTGATTTAGAAATCAGCTCCTAAAACTCTTGAAAGCAGGAACTGTGTTATTTGTTTACAATCATTTTTTTCAGACCTTGGTCAGTATTTGTTTGGGATTTATGGAGATTTGCACGTCATAGAAACTAAGAAAGTCTGCACTGACTTGCAAAATTAAGTTAAAGATTGTGTTCAAACGGTTTTCCCGAGTGCTCACTCTGTGTTCCACTGGGTGGACAAACAAACCTCCTGCCTCAGACCTCCTGCCTCAGACCTCCTGCCTCAGACCTCCTGCCTCAGATTTGTGTCATTGGTTGATTCTCTGGCCAGTGTTTACAGTCTTCAGAGAAATTAGCCTTTAAATGCGTACTGCATTTACGTTGCAGTTACATTTTAGTGTGGACATGTGATTTTGATGGTTTGCTGAAACAGGAGGGTGGGGGTGGATGAACAGGTTAAAGGGGGATTGTAGGAATAACTCCAAATATTTAATAACAATCATGCAATGGGGTTGATGATGTGAAGACTTGTGAAGACATCTGTGAGTTGGTGTTAGTAGTAACAGCTCACAGACACCCACTGGAGACGCTCCTGACCCGATGTTGTGATTGTGTAACCGTCATCCAGGTTTCCCTTCTTTTGTCTTCAGCTGAAACCGGCCGAGAGTGTTTCTGTGTCTGTGATGTGGCTCAGTGTTGTCATGTTCATCTCGTTACGTCTCTAATCTCGTCTGTTTGCCATTTTGTAAAGGACAGCAGAGTTAAACCTTAGAACGTTGACCTATGCCAAGACTCCTGTGGCTCTCGGCCCTGTCTCACATGTTATCTGCTTATGATTTCCTGAGTACCAGAGTACTGGGAAACGACAGCAGTGATCAATCATGGAAACGCGATAATTGCGAATCCTGATTTCAAAACATTTCTGTTTGAATGTTGTGATTGGTATTATGGGCGCCTTCTGATTACTTACAGCAGTATTATGGGCGCCTTCTGATTACTTACAGCAGTATTATGAGTGCCGTCTGATTGGTTACAGCAGTATTATGGGCGTCAGTATTATCTGCCTTCTGATTGGCCAGCGTTCAGTGGAGAAGGGGGGGCATGTTATTCCTACATGTGACACGTTCATGCGGTGGAGAACATCTAGATAAAGAGTCGCTGATGGAATAATAGAACAGAATGTAAGGTTCTTCAAAAGCAGTATCTTCTTATTGTTTGGAAGATTTGCTCCCAACAGTTTGACAAACAGGTGCAACTGAAGGAGACCGCCTCAGTCTCGTGGTCAGCATCACCATCCGTCTCCTGTTACCGTCGTGTGAAACACACTGTTAGCAAACGTTGTTGGCAGGCGTTCCGCTCTGATGTGCCAAATACCTTCTCCTGCCGTCTCGAACTGTCATATTACCTCCAGGCTTCAGTGCTCAGAAGACATTTTTAGGCTGCTTCTTAGGCCTTAAGATTTATTGCTGCTTTTCAACACCAAAATATTTCATTCTAGGCCTCTTTTCAGTCTCACCCCTGTATAGAAAGTTTTTCTGTACCAGTTTATTTGTTTATAGTAGGGAGATGGGAATACAGTTGTGCAACCCGACAGACAGAGTTGTTGACTCAAACTGTTGACATGTTCTTTGGCGCATTAGGTGATATCCACCCATCTTAGTTCAGTTTAACCGGAGATGACCTCAAGTTATCAGCGCAGAACTGAAGGCTGTGTTCCCACGTAAACCAATGCGAGCTGTTATTCATGTGAACAGCTGTGGTTGATGAAGTACGTCACAACACACTGTGTGCTGAGACAGCAAATCACAGATCTGAAACTCAGTCAGTTTGTTATTGAGAAAACATGCAGATGTGTTTGTCTAGAGGAACAGCCACTGACGCATCTATAGAACCATTTCTGAAGACTTATTTCAGATTTTTAAAAGGAAAGTCATGTGTTTTGTTTCAGTTGTAGGCAACTGTTAGAAGTGTCCAGTTTTGACATACTTTTGGATATTTTAAAATGTCAGCTCATTTTTGCTCTTTAGTTGCACAATGAGGATGATCCCTCAGAAGGATCTGCCAGTGCAGAACCATCCACCTCTTCCCAGGCTACCGCCGCTATGATTGGCCTTAGCAACCCCTTGGCAACAGAAACTGAAGCCCCGCCCCCTCCATACACTGTGGCCCTGGGAGCAACAGCTGGACCAGGTAAATATGTTTTCTTTTCACACACACAACCTGTATCACTTATTAATAATTACTCATAATAGCAATTGTCATACTGTATTAGTCTTGTGATTTTGATGCTGTTAGCAAGTGTAATTAAAGAAGCTGAAACATTAGTCACAAGGGTGTGAAGTTCTGTCAGGGTGAAGAAGTGGACTATAAACTACAATAGTCAGTGTAAAAATTAAGCTGCTCATAAGCAGTTGGATAAAGCTAAAGAACTGACAAAGGTCCAGCAAAGATTCACACCCCATTCCAAACTCATTTCATTGGGTGAATAAACCGATAGCCCCATTCCAAACTCATTTCATTGGTTGAGCCAATGTTGTTGTTCGTGTTTAAAGTGTTAAACAGTGTTTAAAGCTTTTGAGGTAATCAATGTACAAATGTCTTGCGTAACAGTTCCAGTATTATAAAAATGTTTCACATTTAAAGGTGCAGTAAGTGATTTCTGAGAAACGCTGTTGAAAATTAAAATCAGCATTCAAAACAATTTTGTGAATATTTGCTACGTTTGTTGTGTTAGCCAATCAGCATTAGGAGCTGTTAGCCGTTGCCTGTGCTGTATAGCATGTTTGTTATTTTAAGGGCGACGCAACAGAAGGAAGGGTGTGTTTGTTCTGGTGTCGATGTCAAATAATAACAGCATTTCTCAGAAATCTCACGATGCACCTTTAAATTTAACTATCGTAGCAAACAATCACTAGCAACAGTGACGCTTGACTTAAACAGCATCTGCGGTGTATGAGTACAGTGCTGGCCTGACCTCTGACCTTTATCACTCTGCAGAAAGCTCGTTTCCGGGGGACTTTCCCGTGCCACCACCCTACAGCATCGCCACGTCTCTGCCCACGTACGATGAGGCGGAGAAGGCCAAGGCGGCAGCCATGGCAGCGTCAGCAGTGGAGGTTCTTCCACGAGTAAGTATCTCATCCAGCTCAGAATGCTCCTCAAAGCTCAGAATGTCCCACTGCGGCAGGAACACAAGCAGAGCCATGGGGAGGATGTGGTGGACCATATAAACCATGACCCAGAAACATTAGTCCCTCAGATACACGCTCATCTTTCTCTGTCTGAATGAAGAAGTGTTACGTAACGTCCCCCGAAACGCATTTGGACTGAAGTTATACTTCAGAATGTCTGAAGTTCATCACATTACATAACAAAACATCAAACCCTAGCCAAACAAGGCAAACAATGCTGAACTGTTAGGCAGAAGATGATTTTTCAATTTTGCAGTGACTTTTAATAAGTTTACTTTAATAAGTTACTGTCATGTTGATTTTTAGTGGATTTTCTGTTTTATCATTTAGACTCTAACAAACATCTGTTCAGCTTGGAATCTGTGTTTAAAATCTGTGGCGTTCATGAGAAATGTATCACATGGTTGTTTTGTTATCTAATGTGATGACATTATTCATGTAAGCATGACTTTGAGAAAACACAATATTGTACGGCAAAATGTAAAGTTTCTAAACAGAACGTTTGTTGTGGTTTGGAATTATTATTTTTATACAGTCATTCTACAACCTCCTCGTTGTGTTCTGAGCTTTAGTAACAGTGTGCTGTGATCAAGCTGTGATTAAAGACACAGCCACCTCTTTCCTCATCTGCAGTAAACATCATCATCATCATCATCAGACTCTTCATCAACAGAGTGAAAACTGCTGCAGACACACACTTTAAAAAAATGTTCTTAGTCTTAGTCCACTTATATGTCAAGGTTTCTTACACCAAATGACATTTTCATTGTACTGTTTCTTTAAGAGCACACAGGGATCATATTGTGTTCATGTTCAAGACATTCATGATTCATGTTTTTCTGTCTGTTTGACTCTTGGTTAGGATGAGGATTATCCTGTTCGCGATGACTTCAGTGATGCCGATCAGATGAGAGTTGGGAATGATGGAATTTTTATGCTGGCCTTCTTCAGTGAGTGTGTGTATGTGTGTGTGTCATTTCTGAATAACTTACTGGTATAATATTATATCAGTGTTCATACTTTACATGACGTGAGAAACCAACCGTCATTTTTAACCTCTTTTTGACCCTATTGATTCAGATTTGGAGTTTTGTGACTTGCAGTTTGTATTTGTTGACTTTGAGTCAATTAAAAAGTAATGTACTTTTTAAAGTAAGCAGTTTGTCAATGTGACTAAGAAAGCTGCACTTGTCAAGCAAATTCACTTTTAACTCGATAAAAAATTCACATTTAAGTTTTTAACTCGATATTTAGGCAGCAAAATGAACTGACATACTATTATTTGTGATGTTTATTGTTGCTTGTAGTATTGGTGAATGTCATACACTGCAGAAACGTCCACGCTGACATTCTGCTGTTTTTATAACTTCTCTGTGCGCTCCATCTGCTGGCGTTTCTGTGTATTACATATTGTAGCATTACACAGTAATAGCGTTTCATTACAGATTCTCGCGTGATTTAGAGCAGGACACGTCGGCACGTGATTGTAACACAAACTCATATTTATTGTGCTGATTTTTGAGTATTATTATTATTTACTATTATTATATGCACGCTGAAGTACAGATGTTTATTAAAAGCTATTAAACCTGCTTCTGTAGTTTTCAAGAATACAATCTTTCTGTGTCTTTGTGTGAACGCAGTGGCGTTTCTCTTTAACTGGATCGGGTTCTGCTTGTCTTTCTGTCTGACCAACACCATTGCTGGTCGATATGGTGCCATCTGTGGCTTCGGTCTGTCGCTCATCAAGTGGATTCTTATTGTGCGGGTGAGTCTGATTCCTCAGAAACTGTCAGACGAGTTTGAATACACAGACAAACTCATCTCTTCATTCAGACAAGAAAAGTAGCATGCAATTAATATCAGAGTAAATATATTAATAGTAACGAACGAGTCATTCTCAAACACATGATCATATTTAGGGTTCTAAAACTGGCTTGAGATCAGTTTTCTGCTACTGTGTGAACACGTTTCTGTAACAGAACATCACACACTGATGGTTCTGCTCACAGGAAGTCTTGAGTTTAATGGTGTCATTTCTCTAAAGTTTTCAGATTATTTTACTGGATACTTCAATGGTCAGTACTGGCTCTGGTGGATTTTCCTTGCTCTGGGTAAGTTCACCTGCAGACCTTAAACAGGGCAGCAATAAAATGTGTTTTATTGTCAGATTATTATTCTATTATATATTATTAGTATATTTTATATTGGAAGCAAGTTCCAAAATAACGTTTAAGGCCTGTTTCTCCACAGCACTCTAGCTCCATCTGCTGGAGATGTTCCGCATTACATGTTCTTGGATTTAAAACGGAACTCAAAAATTAATTAGTAAATGCATTAGGACCTCTTACACAATGTTTTTAAGTCATATTTACACACCCTAAATGCTGTATCTCTAAACACCTGCTTTGCTGTTGTTGAGAGTGTCATGAATTTGTAAATATTAGATCTTGAGTGGAATATAGGAATTCTGTATCTGTATTGTACTAAAGAATTCCCGTCATGTACTCACTGAATGTGTTTAAGATGGCTGCTGTATGACTGTGTGTCTTTGACCTCCAGGTCTGCTGCTCTTCTTCAGAGGGTTCGTGAATTACCTGAAGGTGCGTAACATGTCTGAGAGCACGGTGTCTTCTCTTCGAACCCGCTTCTTTCTCCTGTACTAGAGGTGAGGAGGTCATCACACACACACACACACACACACACACACACGCAGATTGTGATTTCAGAAACAGTGTGACAACAACTTGATTCCATTAAGATTCTTTGTCAAATGATGATTCTTTGTGTAATGAGAGTTCAACACATCTGCACCGGACAGAATCTGAGAATCGGAATTCTGTGGATTATTATTTTCTATTTTTTTGCTAAATGAGTCACAGATTGATTCCTGCTTTAACCGAGAGCCCTTCTGTTTTTCAGTATCACCTCATAAACAGGCGTGTTGAGAGAAACCAGCACACTGGTGTTTGTTTCCTGCTTTTTAAATGTGGTTAAATATTTGGCTGGTGTTGCTCAATACTTTGCCTCAGCACATTAAAACTGAAGCTGATCACATTTTCTGTGGTGAACTTAATTACTGCGGTTGTCATGCTATTCGTTAAACGTTCCCTCACTTCCTCTTTGGTCATGAATATCGTGTAATTAATGTATCATGAAGAAACATGATATGTATCAAACATGAAGAAAACTGGCAAACATTTGCTGTTGTTGAGAAATTACATGTGCAGATAACTGTTGATAATATTCAGTCTTAATTGACATATTTTCGTATAATTAACACGTTTATTTACTACATGTACAAAGCACAATGCACGTAATTTAAAAGCAGGATGTTTTTGGGGTTATTGGTAAAGGCTCTCGTAACTTTGCTTTGGTGTTATTCATTGTGCAGACTGCATAGAAGCAACGTTCTCTCAACGTTCTTACAAGCTCGCCTCTTATTCGCTGTCTTTTCAGGGTCGCCTCACCAAACATTCCTCCCAAATGTGAAATTCCTTGATGATTTGCAACCTGTCAAATGAACTGGACCGGATCCACGGAGGAAACCTGAAGAAGAGAGAGAGAAAACTATCTCTGCCAAATGTTGTGGACTGAAGGTGGTGAAAATGGAAAGATTTTACTGCACTTATGAACGAGTGCAGAACCACACTGTTAATATGATGTTTTCACTTAATAATTTCCCTTTTTGCTATAATTAACGTGTGCGCTATAGTTCTGGTTTGTAAAACATTAGAGAACTAAAGACACACACAAAAAGCCCTTCTAAATAAATATTTTCACACACTGCATGCAGAATAATGGATTTGTGTATTTGGGGTGAGAAGACCTCAACAGATCACTAGAAATATGCAGCCAGGTTGTCCTATGCAATACCTGTACCAAACTGACAGGCGATAAATGAACTAGATTAGACTCTTCTCTTAGCTTTGTTGCATCCAGGACCTTGGCAAAATCATTATGAGTTGCAGTATTAATAAACCGATCTAGATAGATTGACTGGTAACTAGTTTAATGGTCAAGCTAACAGCGATGTAAAATAAAATTGCACAGTTTTTCTCTTAGTTGTTTTGCTTAACTTTATAGTAAACGATTAAGTAACTTCATTGGTGTGTTTCAAACTGGAAATGAAATTTGTACTCATCCTAAAGTATGTGTTTGCCTTTTGCACCTTCTCAATGTCATTTTCCTTTTTTATGATTATCAATATTGGTTGTTTTAAGTTGCTCAGACTGTGACCTGCCTAGACATTGTATTAGTTTGAATGCTACTGTAATTAGTTTCTACTCATAACAAGCATCTTTGGCAATACTGCATATTACAGAAACGCATGATGAACTCTGTTACGACTGCTTAAATAACAGCTGACTCGGAAATAAAGCAACTTTAAATTATTCCGTGTATGTAAAACAAGCAGACTGATTTTGTTTGAGAAAATGATTCTGGATATTCTCTGATTGGCAGAAATTGATTGTGTGCCGTTTATTCTCATGTCTTGCAAAATGCCAATAAAGTTTGGAATCCCGGGAACGTTTCTAACAGCTCCTTGGATTATTTTTCTTGAAGGTCATGAAATTGAAATGGGCTCCTGATTTCTGGATGCAGTTCATGAATGTTTTTCCTCACAGAAACCCAGGTGAAGTATTTTACTGAATGCTCTTCATGGGGTTTATTTTTAAGGGTGGGGGAGGAGAAGGGGTGCAGAGCTGGGGAATTTTGAAACCACAGAGTTGGAATATTACAGGAATTTAATTGGAAATATTTTAGTTGGCTGTTTTATTCATATGCAGACATAAATAAAAACATTCCCTTAATTTTGACACGTCTTTGGCATTAATTCCCATTTATTTCCCATATAAAGTAAGTTTTTACATCATGTTTTACAAAAAAGTTATGGCAATCACGGTTTCTGTTGACAGGCACAGTGACTGATATTTTAAAAGAAGTTGTCATAGCAACTGTTGTTAGGGTCTTCAGCATCTGTAAGTTACAGCTTTGTCATTCTGGAGGAAGGTCTTAATCATTTTTGACATGATAATACTGACTTGCTGTGCCACATTCAGAACTCATTCAGAACACTTGTGTGTGTGTCACAGTAATATCATGATACTGTCACTGTACTGTGGTAGAAACATGGTGTTTAGTGAGGGCTGTTTCTTTCATCGAGGACGTTCAGTCTCCACCACTAAGTGGCACTCACACACACACCTGCTCCTGCTTCCCTTCCATCTACACACACACACACAGACACACTGTCTTTCTCTCTCTATAAACTTTTAATGAGTGACCTGTTTATGTAACACCTTACCTGCGCTGTGTTTGTTCGGTCCTTCCTACTGTATGGATAGTTTACTTTTACAATCATTCATAACACACATCCCTTACACAGTACAATGGTCTGTGTGTGTATATATATATATGTGTGTGTGTGTATATATGTGTGTGTGTGTATATATATATGTGTGTGTGTGTATATATATATGTGTGTGTGTATATATATGTGTGTGTGTGTGTATACACATTTTGTACACATACTTTTTAATTCCCAATCCGCCTAGATTACATATTACTGCATAACTTTGCTGAGTTGATTGATTGATGCATTGATTTATGGGTAATAACCAGTTATTGTTCAGATGGAAAATCAACTACTGTGAGAAAATATTTCTTCTTAATATAAAAATTATATTTCTCGCAGGTGTTTGCCCCTAAAAAGTGATATCGCCAAGGTATCGCTTCCAAAAATCCATTCCGGTACCATATGGTGTTTTTGGTCTCTCTCTCCGAATGTGTGTGTCGGAGAACGAGCGAAGGCCGTGCTGACAAATGCTGTCTGCACCGTTCTCACAAGCTGTTTTTTGTTGCTGGCCACGTCTGAAGTGACTCATGCACCTGCTGGCCTCTCTCTCTCTCTCTGCCTGAGGCTTTCCGGCCGAGCGGGTAAACAGTGTCTCTCTGAAGCTCTGACACACCTCCACTCACTCGTCAGTCCTCACAGGAACTTACAGGAGCATCAGGGGCTGGGTCTCAACCTGCTCTCCCTGCCTGCTCTCCCTGCCTGCTCTCCCTGCCTGCTCTCCCTGCCTGCTCTCCCTGCCTGCTCTCTCTGCTTGGGCTTTCTTTACCTTCCAGATTATAAAGTGTGAGACTGAGGGCCTCATGCAATGCAACCAAACTTGATTTCCTGCCGTTATAATCGACAGATCCGCTGTATAGTTTAATATATTTAGATCTGTACAGTAAACTGGTGATGAAAATGGACATTTGCATTGTGCCCTAATCAAGCATGATAGGAAACATTTGCAGCTGCAAGTCCGATTGCAAAAATACAGCTCAACGTTTCATAGTCACAAACAATTAAAACTCTAAAGCTTAACACTGAGCCATATGGAGTGCCTAAATGTTGCATTTAAAGATAGCTGAATGTCATGTTCGAATAAAACTGCAACATTTTCTTCATTTGTTCTTACTTTTCAAACCAAACAGTGAATTATATGAAAAATCATCTGAAGTTTAGAAAAGATTAACTGTTCCTGCTGTTCAAACAATAGTCAAACTGTTTTTGGAGCTGTCTTCTAATTCATTTCCCAGTTATGTTTTCATTAATGAAAAACGCTTCCTCACTCTCTCTCATTTACTGACAGCTGATTGGTTGGGAGCTAGTGCCGCCCAGGGGCAGCATGGCACGGTGCCACGCCTCTCTTGTACGCTGTCAACAACCTGTCAGATGTCTCAAAAACCGTCCAGCAGTGTTTTTCAACAGAGATCTCATTCAACAGTGCTTTCAACAGAAGTCAGGGTGACACAACATGTATGGTTCTGATGAAGAACAGAGCACAGGCTGAACTGTTAACAGTAAATGCAGGCCAGTGGTTATTTAGCAGGCGGATTGCAGGAGATTCGCCTGTTGCAACCAAAGTCAGACACCATGTTTTCTAGGGCCTTCAGGGAACACAGTGCTAAACTGAAGAGCGCATCCTCTGCCTTTTAAGTGGGCAAGGAACCCTCCACAGTGGCTTGGCTTTCACTTGTTTTTCTGGCACGGAGAGCTGTGCCTTTTCTAGATCATTGAAATAAAACCACACACTGCTTGGCTGCGTGCCTGCGTTACAGCTCGAGCGAGAGATCAGCAGAGTTCAGGTTCGACTCCAAAGATCTCCAAAGATCTGTCGTTTTTAAAAAGAAACGTTTTTTTTTTAAACTTGGAAGACCTGAATTTTCATTTTTGAGGCTAAACATGGTCTGTATATTTGACTTTGGCTGCTGAAATGCACACAGTGTTTTAGACACTGTATCATGCGTAACGCATCATACACTTCCTGGAGAATTAATTTTGTGCATCAAAGTCCATGTTTACAGTAGACTCATAATACACTCGGCTCCACACATCTTAAAACACATAATGCCAGCCATACACTAACCCATGACTCCATCACTATTTTCAGTCGTTTAGGAAAGTGCTTTACACAAACAAGCCAAAATGTATTTTCTTTATGATAGTTGACGCGACTGATAAGACAGAGCACTGCGATTGTTTGCTGTAAACAATACCCCAACTTAAAGATTTTCTAACGATAAAAACTCATGCTGTTGCTATGCTAAGTTTGATTTGTGCTAATTTGTAGTTTGTAATGACAGAAGCGTCTTTGAGTGCTTCTGAGAGAACCGTCACTTCCACATGGCAAACTTTAACAACTTTGACCTGAGGGTCGGCCTGTCACTTCGGTAGGAATTCTTCAGTTAAGTGTGAAATACGATCAAAGCACAAACAGTTTCTGTTTGTTAGTCTGCAAGAATAGCGTGCTAGCACACTGATTTCTGCAGTATGCAGTACATAAATAGTACCCACATTTTCTGTATTTATATAATTAGTAGATGGCCTATACATTGTATAATTATAAAGTAACCATAGCAACTGTGCTGCACAAGCAGTTTTCATTAGTATTAAAAACTTTAATCTTTAATCTACTTTCAAACAGAATAATTGTTTAAAGTTTAAGTTGTTTAAAAACTTCCTACCGAATGACAGAAAATCTTTAAGTTGGGGGATTGTTTACAGCAAACAATCGTATAAATGCTCCAGAGTTCCATCCACTAGTTAGTTAATGTGAATTAATAATAAGAAATACTTCCACAACATCTGTTAAACAACATTAATGTGAACTTCACTACATTTACTTGCTTATAAAAATACATTTTTAACATCAAAAGCTGTTTTTGTTTACGTGAGTCAATGAATGATGAGCAAACAGACACAACTGTATTTGCATTAACTAACATTAAAAAGGATTAATAAATGCTTTAATATAGCGCATGTTGGCTAATGCATCAACTGTCAATGAATGTAACCTTATTGTAAACTGTTACCAAAAATCGTTCACTTTAGACATTGAGGTTTATTTCTCTTCCCATGACTTATTAAGGCTTAGAAAGGCACATTTTTAAAATTCCCTCTTAGCAACGGACATCTAGAGGTGTCAACGAGGGGAAAAAATGAAAACAAAGCTGTGTCTCAGGGCGCCTGGCTGCACGCCAGCAGGAACAGGTTCGAGGTGAAGTGAATCCAGCCAGCTGTTGCCTGGTCGTGGCCATGGCAACTGCCACACAATATTTGTGTTAGGATGTGTGTGGGGACATCTGATACAGACTGTGTGGACCGGCTCCGTGCAGCTGTCCCAGGAAACACAACTTTTCCTGTCTCTCCTCAATCGCTTTTCTCTCACCCCTCAGGTTAACATGGGACAAATGGTGGTATAAAACAGGGCAATAGTTTGTTGACAGCATATTGTTTAGGCTGTTCGCATTATTATTACAGTGAACAAACTGTAACGTCTGTAAACATTTAGGTTTAACACTTTAGAAGACAACACCTGGCTAACCTTTGCCACAAAACTCCCTCTCTAGGGACTGTGGTAAAACACAAGCTCACAACAGAATATGGCTGAACCTGATTGTGGACAGTGTCCAAGACTGTATAACAGCCAGTGCTGCGGTACATCCTGACAGAAACAGTGACTCACCGATGGAGGTTTAATCCCACAGTACAACTGCAGTCCTGTATCTCATTCCACATGCTTTCTTTGTAAGATGTGCATTAACATGAGAACAGTTTCATTGCTGTGACATAGACAAGATGCTGCGGCATATATTACTGACTCTCCTGATTCACAAAGTTGTAAATGTTATTTGTTAGTAAAACACAAAACAAAAAACATTGAAAGCATTGTGCATGTTTTTCATATGCTGAATTAATTCACTTATATTCAGTGTATTATTAAAGTATTCATAGTGCCTCACTGATGTAACACACTGTAATGCTTCATATATACACATCCAAAATACAGTGTTTTTCTATTCATATTCACTGTATTTCTGGTCCAAGCACTGACAGTGCAAAGAGCCCTTATTGTTCTTCTATGGATTATTTACACATTCAGACCTCTTGTACAGACACAGCTGCACTGGCTGTCTGGGTTATGGCTTAACTTCCACACTGAGTTTATGAATTGCTTGTTCTGTCGGGTGTGACATTTCACAAACACACATGAAAACCGCTCCGTTTGCCTCCTGTAGTGACTCACAGTTCACCGCAGCTCTGTTTGTGACTTTATTGTAAGACAGAAAGACGCTCAGTAGTGCGAATGTAAATACTGACCGCAGGAGTCACTGGCTGCTTTTTGTGTAGTTATTTGAATAAATAAGACTCCTAAAGTGGTTTTGATGTTACACTTTCTTACCTTCAAATTGTCTTACAGTTTTAAAATATTAGAAGCTTTGGGGCTCGGCTTTAATCGGCTTTGATTACAGATTTGTTAAAAATGAATCAGATGGTCAGTTTAGAATGTTCACAATGGCTTTAAAACTGTTGAGAAGTCAGACTATTAAAGAAACACACGCTGTGACACTGAATGTAAATCTCTCAGGTTTGAGACTGCACAGAACACTGTAAATGTGAACTGAATGTTGGTAACAGTATTTATGAGGCTGAACCCAACACGTGGTTCTGTTGGTGGCTGTATTCTTCACAGCTCTGCTCTGTTTTCTTTATAAACAGTCTGGAACAGAGGAGCTTTTATCTCCTCACCTACAGGGCCATTAACAATTTGACAGGTACGTTTATTTTTGTCCTTTCCTGAGTGTAATTGATACCAAATGAACACCAATTATATGCTGGTGCTAAAGTACCCAAAATCACCTTGAGTTTCATTTGCTTAACTCAGTTTTCCACCTATCAGAGAGCAGAGTGAATGAGACCAGACAGTTATTTATCAGTTATTTATCAAAGGCTAAACTCCTGTAATGAGGGGCGTTTGCATACACAAACAGATCACATTTCCAGTCATCGTTTACTGGAACTTCAGACTGATTCTACAGATCTCACGTACACGCAAAACTGTTTGATTGACAGCCTGTATTTACATACAGTATTAACTGTTACACCGCAGTACTGTGCTGCTGTCTGTAAGATTCTCTCAGCTCAATGCAAAGGCTTTAACATTGTAAAGATGCCATGCGAAGGGCATAATCATGCAAAGATGTGTAAAAAAAATACTTTAAAACCAATGAACAATGGTTAGATGTATGCATGCAAAAAGCTGTTTTTTGCATAAAAAAGGGCGGAAAAGAGTAAACAAAATAAAGTATATTAGGGTCATATATATAGTTTAGTTTGCTAATGCAAATATAGTTTAGTTAGTTAGTTAGTAAGTTAGTTATATGTTACTTATTATTTTGTTATATTGTTATTTATATAGTTTGTTTGGTTTGTTGGTTATGTAGTAAACTGACCTGAATATGTTAAATGTATAAAATGTTTTTTCAAATATTACTGTTTTGTAAATCAAATGACTAATAAATTCTGAAATCATTTTGTCCAGTTTAACTAAAGCAAAAGTGCTTCATGATGATTTTGTGGAACTTCCACTTACTGTTTCTCTGCCGCCACATGTTTGAGTTTGGGGGCTGGTCATTCCACAGGTGCTGCTTATAAACTTGGCTGAACACAAAGTGGTGAGTGTCCTGGTCAGACTGAAGAGGTGGTTCATATCCGATGATATGGACCACCTGCTTTCCAAGCTGCTTAGTCGGACAGAGTCTCTGTGACCCTCTGCACACACTGCCTGCTGTCACTGACTTACATGGACCCTCATGTCCTCTAAAGACTGCTATTGTTTGGGAGGAGATTAAGTTGAGCTGGACTTTAGAATGGATGTGGCTTTAAAAGAAAAAATTACAAAATATATCAAATGTTTTAGATGTTTCAAACTGTATATTGTATTGTTTAATGGAAGCATGATCAAAGAATTTCTCCTCTCATGAATTTGTGTTTCACAGGGACCATAAAATAGCACAGAATCTTAAATATTCCTCCATTCAAAATTTCTCCAAGCTTTAATTCCTGTGTGTGTGTGTGTGTGTGTGTGTTGACATACAGTCCTGCACATGAGGAATTTCATTCTAAACTTCCACCCTCATCCAGCTTCATAACCCCCCCCTCTCTCCCTCTCTC
>JAZGTJ010006214.1:0-25484 GCA_036877575.1 Botia almorhae | reverse complement strand
GTGTGTTGCAAGTGTTCACACAGGGAATACAGACAGTTCAGATGAGAAATCAAGAGTTCAGGAAGGTTCCACGAGAAACATCCTGCTTAGAAAGCAGCGGCTGGGAAGCACAAAGTCAGCCAGCCCACACAGCCGGAAGTCATTTATAATCTCCCATGGGATATTTACAGCACATCGGAAGATCATCACAAGGCTGAAATCGTAATTAAATAAAATAATAAATAAAAAAGTATCAGTCTTTGTGTCTACACTGTAAATTTGTGATGCATGAAAACTAGTACGTGTTACATATAGAGCTTGACGTGTGATTGAATAAATGTGTGTGGTTATTGTGTCTGTAAAACAGTCCGGTAAGAATGTGCCAAAGTGAAGTTGAACTGTATACCTAGAACTACAGAATATTAATAAATACCCCAAAAATGTAGGTCAACAACAGTCAAGTTTTTAGCGGTATACTCAATGGCTCAGATGTATCAGTTGGTATCAGTTAGGCCTGTATATGTTTTTTGTCTTTGCATTAGTTCATCAATAATGGTCAGAGAGCAAATCCTTCTATTTTTCTAACTCTAATTCTAACTCTCATGACATCATGGGAAACAATAAAATGGACCTAATTAATGAACTGCACATTCTCTTCAGCAGTCAGAAGGAAAACAATGGGAACTGACATCCCATAGCACGACTGAGCAACTCCAGAAATAGTTTAGCTTTCTGTGTTTAACAAAATCAAAGCATTGTATCTTAGTTAGGAAAGTTAGAAAGTTTTTACTAGGCAGTTTGTGTTTCTTAGTTGTGCTTTAGGTTCCACTTCAATGTAAGTCTGTGATTTTTTTAGCCAATGGCTGATTCCTAGATTTTTTTTAGCAGTGTTCTAATTATAATGTTATTCACAATTAGTTGAGGAGCAGAGGATGGGAATCACACTTCATTAAACAGTTGGTCATTTGGATAAGAGATTATCCAGGGGTGAGACTGCCCTAGAGAACTGTAATGTCATATTTCTGGAAGCTGACTGTTACATGGGGCATTTCTGCTATTCCAGTAATCTTGAAATAGTGATTCATTAGTACAGCTCAATATCTAACTCGTACTGTCTGACTCACATTGAGACCTTGTTTTCCCTGCCACACACCAACATGAATATTACAGCACAAAATGTTCAGTCTACTTCACGTTGTTACATATGCATGAAAATGTGCTGCATGCTTTCAGATAATCATCTTTTTTAAATAAGAAGCAACAAAGTAAGAATAAGAGAGTAAAATATAAGACTGACATGCATTTGAGTGTGTAAAGTCCCTTTAAGTCCCTGTAAATTAGAATGGCACAATATTAACGGTGATGTCTAACCTACAGTTCACATGGTTATATAACCTGATTTGTCACAGGTGAGACACGTGCAGCTGTAACCACCAAAGCAGCATAGCCAGAGAGATCCAGCAAATTATTTGCGATTTATTTCTTTATTGCTGCATCTCACAGATGTTCCACATTAAAGCTTTCAGACTGTTTAGTTAGGTTTGGTCCATCCATTGTCCTGCTGATTTCAGGTTTTGAATGTTGCCGGAATGGTTTGAAAATTCCATTTGTGTTTTTGATGGATTTTTTCAAAGTGCTTTTTTCTGCCTGTGACACCAGGGTCATTGTCATTACCGTGGCTACATAGAGGATGTGGAGGGATCTTCTGCTGCACTCAGTCTGTGTTCTGGCCTAAGGTAAAATGGGACTTCACTACATGACCAAGCAAAAGCTTTAAACGGAATAATTGTTACAGTTTTATATTAGGGGCTTACTGTAAATCCGTTACAGCATATTGTTGACATAAAATCAAAACCCGTTGAAGTTTAATGGCAGTGGTTAATGCTTACTGTCTGACACGTTGAGCTGTGGTGCTCATCCAAGTGGCAAAAGTTCAATTCATTTAAGGGTCCTTTAATGGATCAAAAAGACCTAAAATTACACTAAAATATATAATTAAATGTGTGTGATTTCCGCACCACTAGCAGCACAAAACTAAATTGCAGTATGTTTGTGCAGTCAAACTGAATCAGAGATAACAACTTTGGCTCAACTGTTGAATAATTATTTGGGGGCTGCGCTTTATGTGGGTCTGATCAATGGCTAGTTGGTTTCTATTTTTTCTTTGATTTTTGGTTGATTTTTTTCTACTAGAAAAATTAGCCAATAATACTGTATCTTAACTTTTCATAATCCAATTCAACCTTAATTCCCACTGAATATTAATTCATAAACATGAATGCTACTTTATGCAAATGCAATTTTAATGTTGTCTTTAAAAATACAAAAATGCCTTATTTTTAACATATTTAAGATATGTAGATCAGGCTCTGTATATCTTTACTGAAGAAACTTCAGGGTATTGATAGATAATAACTGATCAGCTCTTTATAGCTGAAGTTAGTAAACACTGCTTGCATAAGTTTAAAATGTTTGTCTCTTGTATGAATCACAGGGGTGTAATCCACACAGAGGACACAAGTTTTGGTATTGAACCATTGGAAGGTTCATCAAGTGATGAGCATCTGGTGTATCGTTTGGAGGATGTAGAGACAGAACCTCTCACCTGTGGAACATCTCACTTTCATATCCATAACCATGAAGCATCGCCATGGCAACCTACAGAGAGCTATGTCCATAACATTACATTTGGTCAAGCAGGCAACCATCTTATTAGGGTGAGTCACCCCAAATCACAATAATGACAATTACACAAGCTTTGAAACCGAGAAGCAACTAAACAGTCAGTGTTCTTCTGCTTACTGTATGTTGCTTGGCAAGTGTAAACAGCCTATAGTTATGCCAATGTGTTGTTTCACTGGATGGAAAAAGCGTTTTTGTTTTTAAGATTATTTACACTTACATACTAACTTACAACTGTAAGTCAGTTGACCTGACTAAGTTTTAATGACATCCCTGTTCTCTGCATTATTTTGGTGCCTAAAATAGATGGGGACCTCTGGGGCCTTACACCAGAAACTAATTAAGAAACCAAAGTCTTTGTCTGTTTCCCCAACAGCGAAAAAGGGCCATCCTGCACCAGACTCACTATGTGGAACTGCTGCTGGTGATTGATAATGAAAGAGTAAGTGGAATCTTTCAACCTGTTTTGTCCTACATGTGTTAGCAAAGATGAATCATTGCTGATTGTCTGGTGACTGTGCTGTACCCAGAGAAGTGCCAGCCTGTTTAACATCATTTTTGCTCAATCCTCACTCAATGCTCTCACATTCTAAAACTTTCTGTTCCTTTCTTTTCACAGTTTAACTTCAAAAAGAGGAATCAGACAGCAGTGCGTGAGGAGATGGTTCAGATTGCTAACTATGTTGATAGTGTAAGCTTAACTTTTTTTTATGAATGTGCTCTATTTGTACTGCTAAATAGTGATATATAAATTCCTGCTCTTCTGTAGATGTATATGCCTCTGAATATTCGTATCGTGTTGGTGGGGCTAGAGATTTGGTCCATGCAGAACCCCATCAGTACTGAAGGCAGTGCTGGAGAAGTGCTGGGTCGCTTCACTCAGTGGAGAGAGAAGGAGCTCGTCCACAGGCGTCGTCATGACAGTGCTCAGCTCATCCTGTAAGTGCCTTTCTCTAGAAAAGCACTATATGTGCTAAAAAAGTGCTATATGGCCATATGTCAGCACTAATCAATCTGTAGTGCCAATGAGACACAAAGGGAGCTTACAAGGATACTTTTTCAAATCCAACCAGGTGTCATGTTTCAATCCCATTCTTCTCCCGTTACTTCCTGTCTAACTCCACTGATCTTTTTAATAGAAGGACATAAACAAAAGGTATAGGTCAGGGTGATTACAGTGTACTTATGCTGAAGAATATTAGGATTACTATTTGTAATACTGCTTATTAATACTTATTAAACACCTAAATCAAAAATGTAAATTATTATTATTAATATATTATTCGTTTTCTAAAATATGTATATAATATATAATATTTTATTCCACTGAATAATGTGGTAATGTACTGGTCTAAATGGCTTTAGAAATTGCATTGCTGATTCTCTCTCTCTTTCTCTCGCTCTCTCTCTCTCTGTACAGTAATAAGGCATTTGGTGGAACAGCGGGCATGGCTTTTGTTGGTACGGTATGTTCCAGAAGTCATGGTGGTGGAATTAATTCGGTATGATTTGTCTGATCCTCTCTTCATATGCTACAGATACTCAGAGTGTCTGCTGTACATTCACCAGCATCTAAATCTGTGTGTGTCTTCTGCCCTCAGTTCACCAATAATAATGTGATGTCATTTGCCTCCATCGTGGCTCACGAGCTGGGTCACAACCTCGGGATGAACCACGACGATGGCCGCAACTGTAAATGTGATGTCACACACTGCATCATGAACTCAGGGGCAACGTAAGTCTTTGGGTGTTTCTATATATCTATATTCTATATTGCCTGGGCAAAAAAAGTTTTTAACAAATTTGTTAAACAACCATGCTGAAAGACTTTTTCTTTGGTCATGGCAAAGATATTACTGTTTCAGAAAGGCAAGTAATTGTCCTGCATCAAGCAGGACAAGAAAACAATAAGAAGTAAGAAGAAACAAAGTGTTCATTTCCACACATGAATTTGCCACCACGGAGTCCTGATCTTAACCCCACTGAAGGTCTTTGAGATGTTCTGGAGAACATTGGTGGACTTGAGCTGACTCTCCTGTCATCAATCTCATCATTGATCTCAGTCAGAAATTAATGCAACTCTGGATGCAACTCTGCAATCACAACATTCAACTCTGCAGAAAGTTCTGCATCTCAGTCAGAAATTAATGCAACTCTGGATGCAAATCTGAATCACAACATTCTGATTTTGCATAAGGTCGTGGAAACAATGGCATGAATCTTTTTAAACTATTTTATTTTACAGAGAAAATTCTAGGGTAAAAAACACACTTAAAAAATAGCATTGGCCACAGTGTGAGCTTGTTGAAAGCCAGCATGTACTTTGTATTATTCACTTTAAAGAGAGTCATTAGCAGATTTAAACAAAATCTGTGCTGGAGAACTTCTACTGACTCCTGCAGATAGAATTTAAGTGACCACTCTTAACTAGTATTATGTCCACTAGAGGTAAGATGCAATAAAAACTGGAAAAATAAGATATCAGGCCGAAAAGACCACAACAAGCCCAATAAATTAGAAGATAAATGTATTGAAAATACCAAAAGCAGTAATAATAAATTTGTATTCATTAAAGTGTCCGACAGCCCAAATAAAAAATTTGTAGAGAGAACCAACAAAAAACAATGAATTAAAAACTTAAATTAAAAACATAAATTTACATAATTATCATAAACGAATCATAAATTAAGAATAAAAAAGAAATTACATTAAACCTTTCCTAATTAGTCTTATCAAAAACACAAGTTTTAAACAAAAGGGTGTGTCTTTCCTACATTCCTACCACAAAAGGAGTCAAACAACACTGTTATATCGAAAGAAACACTCTAAGCACTCTGGTGTCTGGTGGCTGGCAGGATATCTGGAACAGTACGATTGGCTCGAAGTCACGGTAGATCATTTCTGACAAACGGAAGAGACTGCCAGCTGAACACCTAGTTATTGCAAATAAGTGTTGATCTGAATTTCAGAAGAACAGCAACGGAAGAACACACAGATATTATCAAAACATAAAAGCTCATGATAACACAAGTTTTACACATCTTTCGGCCTGTATGTATAAATATTTGAGCTAATGTAATTAGTTTTCCAAACGCCAACAAGAGTGCATTGCGCTTACCTCCATTTACTTTTAACATATTTTACAATGCTCGATTCATTTTGCTGTTTTTCATTTAGCTGTTTTTTCCCCCAAAATTAGAAAATGTGGAAACAGTCTGCAAATTCCATCTGGATCAAACCATTAGCATATAGTTTCATGTGGCCTGGTTGGATCTTCAGGTGCTTTGACAGGGTGCTTGCACGGTTCAATAGTGTTTTTTTAAGATTTTTCTGCGCTTCAGTAGGATTACAAAAAAGCATGACTATGAAATTTGCATTTAGTTTAATTCTTTAATGTCTTTGTTTCCCCAATCCCCTCTTGTCTGTCTGTCTCTCTCTTTCTTTCTTTCTCTCTCTCTCTCAGTGGTTCTCGTAACTTTAGCAGCTGTAGTGCCGATGACTTTGAGAAGATGATCCTGAACTCAGGGGGCCGCTGTCTGCTGAACATACCGCGACCGGATGAAGCGTACAGCGCCCCCTTCTGTGGGAACAAGCTGGTGGATGTGGGAGAAGAGTGTGACTGTGGATCAGCGGAAGTAAGCTGACTAATTGTAGATCAGTTCGATGGTTCCTCAGAGAACAGATCTATTAAAATGAGTGTTGAGATCTAGAGGAAACGTGAGGTCACTAGCCTTGTTTTCTTAGGAGACAAAAGTTTTTGTTCTCCATTGCTATTGGAATCAGTTGAGATATGAAAAGACAGAGAGAGCTGATTGTGGTTATTTATGAATTGTGTGTATGTTTCAGGAGTGTGAGAAGGACCCCTGCTGTGAGCCGAAGACATGTAAGCTGAGGTCAGGTGCTCAGTGTGCGTATGGAGTCTGTTGCAAGAACTGCAGGGTAATTAGAACTTTTCTCACTTAATTGCTCTGTTTCAAATCCTAGTGAACTGCCTACCTAGGTAACATTTTAGGCATCATAGGCATAGGCATACTTCTAGCGCAAAGGTTTTTATAAAATGGTGCTGTCCTTTAGGTTTCCTAACTTTTCCCAAATTTAAGACATTACATATTGTTTGTGGTCAGATGCAATCCCAGAAAACATTGTTACTAGGTGTTACTAGGTTAGTTTTAATATTTGGTCAAAATGGTGGATAAGGAAATTGCCATGTTAATCAAAATTAGAAACCTTGATTAAACTCTGCCTTTTCTAGACAGCAGACAGCGAGGCAGCTGACTAGAATTTCATATAGAGCTTTAAGCTAAAACGCATGTCACTTGACAATGTACTCATTACATTGTAAAGAGACATTTACATAAACCACATATAAATACAAAAAATGTAACACCTTTTTTTCTTTCTATCAGTTTTTACCTGGTGGCACAGTTTGCAGAAGCAGCACGGATGAATGTGATTTACCAGAGTACTGTAACGGCACATCTGCCCTTTGTCAGAATGATGTCTTTAAACAGAATGGTCACCCCTGCAAACAGAACCAGGCTTATTGCTACAACGGCCAGTGCCAGCACTACGACACCCAGTGCCAGGCCATATTTGGCATCAGTGAGTACACATACTGCTGTTAACGATATTTATTATATAGACATGTAAGATGCTTCTTTTCTTGAAGAATGTCTCTTGCATGTATCTGGTTAATGTAAATGTAAATCGATAGATAAAAAACTATAAATGGTAAGAAAAGGCAAATATATATAATATATATATATATATAATTATATAAAAAATATATATAAATATAAATATATATATATATAAATATATTTAATTTAATTTATGTATAAGAGCCAGATCGTTTAAAAGCAAAACAACAAGGTATAATTTTTAATCTAGTAATTCCAATAAATCAGTTGCGCCCTCTGCTGCATGCAGTCGAGGCAGGCCCACAATTATCATGTGCTAAGCCAAACCATAATATTAATGATGAAGCATGTTATCCCAAGTGATGTTTGTAAGTTAGGTTAAAGGACTAGTTCAGCCAAAAGTGAAATTTCTCCATTAATTTACTCATGTCATTCCAAATCTGACTTTTTTGCTTCTGTGGAACACGAAAGAAGATATTTTCACTTCCATTGCATAGACACAAAGCCTATGAGATATTTCTCAAAATATCTTCTTTTGTTTTCCACAGAAGAAAAAAGTCATATAGGTTTGGAATGACATGAAGGTAAGTAAATGATGAAATCCCTATCTCTTAAAGTCAGTTGCAGTAGGAAAATGCAAATTTTGTTTGTTAAAGTGTTTAATTACAAACAGATATGTTTTACATTAATAGAAAACTGTATAGATAACTGATATACTGTATTGTAAATGCAACCCATTTGTCTGTGTTTGTGTGTTTATAGAGGCCAAAGCTGCTCCTGAGCTGTGTTTTAAGGATGTGAACTCTAAAGGTGATCGCTTTGGAAACTGTGGCTTCCATTCCAGTGGTTTTAAGAAGTGTGAGAGCAGGTACAGCAACACAGTGCTTCAAAAATCTGTTCAGAACTAAGTTTTGATTCCCTTTTAGATTTAAATTAAGTTTTTTACTTATCAATCCAGTTAAATGAAAGCTTCTTTCATCCTAAATAAGACCACACTGTGTCTCTAATTCTCTTAGGAATGCTATGTGTGGGAAACTACAGTGTGAGAACGTTCAGTCATCAGTCATATTTGGCATCAAGCCATCAATCATCCAGACCCCCATTGCTGGCACAACCTGCTGGGGTGTGGACTTCCTGCTGGGCTCTGATGTGCCTGATCCCGGCATGGTCAACGAGGGTACCAAATGTGGAGATAATAAGGTGATGGAGAAAAGAGAAGACACTTTCTGCTTTAAGTATGACATTGATTGACCACACGTTCTTTATGTTGTGTTTAGTCATTCCCATTTACAATGGCCTCAAAAAGTATTTGAACACTTAAATCAGACTTAAAAGATAAGATATCTTTTCAGACTTTGAAAAGATAATTCCTTCTAAAGAAACATTTTACAAAAAGATGTTTAAGTTTTACAGAGGTCATATGATGCTGTTTTCAAAGATCAGTATTTTGTAAATTGGGCTTAATAGATTAGGTTCTTTATACATGTAGGCAGCATTATTCAATTTTTCCCACACTATGATGTAAAAATGTGGGGAAGGAGTCGACTAAGTGTTTTCAGCATGTCTGAATCAGTCTTTACTTTTAAATAAATCATTTTGTGTAAGACTTTAATCTTTGTGGCTTTTCATCCACGTTAAGAAAACAAGTAACCAGTTTTATATTTCAAACAGAGATGGTGCTAGATTATGGGCAAACGTTATGGGTTGCAGCTTTAAAATGAAGCTAAAATTTTAAACACTAACAGGCTTTCAAACATTGTAGCCATAACAGTGGTTACATACAGTGTAATAATGTATAGCATGACGTAGGTCTATGGCTGGTTTCATGGAGGATTTATAAGGCACTGTTCTGTGTTAAACTAAATTACTGAAATATATCCTTAAAATGCAGGGATAGTTTTTAATGTCTTTCTACAACTCCCCTTGTTTTGAGATTATGAAAAAGTTCTAACACCATATGCACAAATATTGTGTGTACTCATTTGTCTTCACATGTGTAAAAATAGACTTGAATATTATTTCTATTGCAGGTTTGTTTGAATTATGAGTGCAGAAGTGCGGACGTGCTAAATTATGACTGTGACGTTGAAAGAAAATGCCACGGCCATGGGGTACATATGCATAAACTACTCAAAATTATTTTCCACTATTTTCCGTCATTAACACCTTTTTTCAAAACCCAAATACATAGAATTTGTCTTTGTAAAAATGTATTTAAAGGTGTTTTATTTGTGCTTGACTGCTGCAGGTATGTAACAGCAATAAAAACTGCCACTGTGAATATGGCTGGGCCCCTCCGTTCTGTGAGGCCTCTGGGTATGGAGGTAGTATTGACAGCGGCCCTACATGGAACGGTAAGACTGCTTAACAGCAGCACAGCTAAAGTTTCAGCCCAGATCTGTTCCACTGAATGAAATTCTCTCACTTTAACTCTCATTCAGATAAAGATACTTCCACCAGGGATGGTCTGCTTGTGTTCTTCTTCCTCATTCTTCCTCTCCTGGCTTTGGGTCTGTATGTGTTCTTTAAGAGGAATGAGCTTAGGCAACGTTTTTTTAGAAAGAAACGCTCTCAGGGCTATGAGTGAGTATAAAGAGTAATATTCATTTTATTCTTTGTTCGACTGTATATAAATATATGGCCTAAATGACCAAATATGATAAATGAATTTATCATTCTAAACAATGAATTCATGGCCTTTCACAGATACTAACATTATGCCAATATTACTTTTTATGATGTCTCAACTCTGATCTAATGCAGCATATTGTTTCAGCCAGTATGTCATACTTTAATCACAAGCAATTCCAGTAGAATTTTTATGCCTGGATGAAAATTGCAGTCAATATGATCAATATGTTGACTATAAACTAGATGTTTATGGAATGACATTGATTAGCTGTCTCTAATCATTTTTCAACTGTTTATTGTTTACTCAGAGCTGACAGCAGACTGCATACTACTGTGTCCCAGCGAGGAAACCCTAACAGTATAGTAAAGGATGGGGTGAGTCAACAAAACGCAAATACACACCTTATTTTCACCCACTATACTGTTTCACTCTACTGTACTTCTAACATGAACCTAATGTAGAAATAGATTTCTTTACCCTTAGATATTAGATGTTTCACAGTACATCTTTATAATATGATTCCCCACTAAACACTGAATATTGTCCAATATAAATATTTTGACCAATATCAGTAATGATAATTAATTTTAATTTTGACCAGTACCAATACAATATATCCAAGTTTCTTTACTAGAACAAAAACGTATAGATAATGTTACGTAGAAATCATGAATGTGTAAAACGTGCCTTTAGGATCTTTAATTCTTCATTTTGACAGGTTGGTTTGGTAAATAACCATATCATAAATAGCATTTCTGTACTATATTAACTGTATTACTATATTAAATATATTATATTAGAGTGTTAAATGTATAAACTTGATAGAGCATTAAAGATGAAAGACAAAAGATAGATATTCTGCTGGTATAAAGATAATGACCAGGCTCTCTTTTCTCCCCAATGGTAAAGCACCAGGCTCAGTTACTGCCACCAGCAGAGGTAAATGACTGAATACTGTATGTTTTAAAGGCCTTTAAATTTGTACTGTGGGGCATCTCTACCACTGTTGCTAATGTAGTTCTGTCTCTGCTTCTGTGCTGTGCGCATAACCTTTCTTTTTGTGCCTGTACCTTATTTTTTGTTTAAAAAATTGTTGTTTTTTAAACAGTGGCTCCCAAACATAGAAGCTGCATTTGAATTAACATTTAAGTGAACAGGGTTGCAATTACTTACACAAAGCAAAGCCCCCTCCGGTGTTGTAATTTTCCACAAATGCACAACATGTTGGGGGGGGGTTTGTAGTATTCTTTATATACTTCATATATACTATATACTTCATGGCACACTGTTCTAATTATATTCTCTCTAGTGTATTCCTAATAACTGTGGCTTGGCATTCACTTAACAATTAACAATATTTACTTTCTCATTTTTGATATGATATTGACATGATATTGTTTCATTTTAAGCTTTGAGTTGTGGATATCAGGTTTTAAATGGCTTCTTTCACAGCTGAATTTTGTTTCAGCCGATCATCGATTTTCAAAAGATGATCTGAAGTTATTGACAAACATAGTTAATTGTGTAATTGGTAGCTCTTGAATGTACTGTACATTCAAATAAATTATTACAGTCAGATAATTGCTGTATTTTTGTTTTAGTTGTACTTTCAAAACTTGAGGGAAATTTAAGGTTTTAGCTTTATATAGATATTTATAGAAGCAGATAATTGCTGTTTCTAAAAATCTAAAATATTAGTAACATCACTGACAAATTAAGATCAGTAATTATCTAATTGTATTTAATTGAACCTTAAACTTATATGTTATATGTACTTAAATGGTCATATGTGTAGTAGTAGCACGAATTGTGTGTATTTTTATGTGTATTTATTTAAGATTCAAATAAAGATCTTTCTTTGCAGGTGGTCCAAACTAATAAATCTGCCTCTGTGCCAACTTATGCCACCAGACCACCACCACCTCCATTTGCACGGTAATAATTTACAATGTTTTACTACACGTGACTTTCCCTTTCTTTGTTGTTGCACTTTGTAAAATCAAATTACTTTTCAAAGACCTTAAATCTACCCTAATACTAAATTCCCCTTTTCTCTGTTCTCTCACCACAGCCCACCTGCTCCTACCCAACAACTTATGCCTCAAAGACCAGCACCTGCACCCCCAGTATAACAGTTATCTGTCTGTTTATGTGGAGAGACAGACCAAGTGTGAAACATGCAGCGGGCAGAGCTAAGGAGGAATAAGGTGGTCATACCCTCCAACTTATCTCCACTTATTCACCCCCTCTGTCTGTAAACAGCTGTATACTGTCCGTCAAACTGAGAGACAGTCACTGTTGTGAAAGGGACCTCCACTCGCAATACATCACAGAGTTCAGAGTGGGAGCCAGAGAACTCTTTAACCAATAAAAAGGCTCCCACTGTCTCTGATTAGACTACAGGATGTCTATGGCAACCGACTGATCTCCTTCATTGTGTCATGATTCTTATGTGCTATATAGGACCACTGTGACCAGTTGCACTTCAATAATATTCACTGTTTCATGAAAAATGTACCCATTAAGAGACCCATTGGTTTTAGATTGGCTTTAAAAGTTATTTCTTTTCCCCACTGTTCCTGTTTTTCATTTTATTCCTTTTTTTCCTTTGACTGTGGTGTGAAAAATACCACATTCATGGTTACTGAGAACATTACCTGTTGTAATGTTTGAAGAGAAAATGCTGTAATTTCATTTACTAGGCATTCCTACGATATTTACAAGGTTGTCATGTCATTAGTAGTTTTTTTAATGGCTCATGATAACTGCAGATCATTGTCCACTGCGCAGCATAATACTGACGTTGCGTTTTTTTTATGCTGCGGTGTTTTGCTTTCTTAGAAACTAAACTCATGAAGTGATCTTTTTTTTATAATTTCATATTTTGCCACCCAACATATTGATTTAAATCAATAATTTGACCACATAGATAATTTTACACATAGTTTTATTTACATATTTTATTTATACACAACTTTTATAGAAAACCTATTTTAAACTTTATTTGCTGTGTGAAATTCTGTCCCCTGAGGCAAATGTCAGGTTAATACTTCTTTTGAAACTTTGAACTGATTTTGACACTTCATGTTTGTCTGCTGGTTTTATTGTGGTGATATCATGTTTTGTTTTGTTTTTGTTTTTAATACAGACAATAACAATGAAAACAAAAAGGTTGTTTTTTTCCTGTTGTTTTAAAGGGCTAAATGACTTTATGCATGGTATCACATACTATGCCATAACTGCAAAAGCAAAGTTTCTTCCTTTCTGAAACGGTTTAAAAAACAGAAAAAAAACTGAATTTTGGCTGCATGTTTCATTAATTCGTAAAAGACACATTTCCTTGTGATGAGATTTATACCACACAGGGTAGAGTATGTGTATTGTTCAGTATAGTATGTGTCAAGTCATGAACCCTCAAACATCTAACAGTTGTAACATGTCTCTGCTGATGTTTTAGAGCACATTGGACAGTCACTATCCTGACATAACAGCATGTCCTGTTTTTGCTGAGTAAGGTGTGTTCCCATGTCGGTTTATTTTGTTGGTCTTGGAACAACAATCCTGCCAAAGAACAAATGTTTTAACCCAGTCCTAGCCATAACCTACTATTTACAGTAGAGGGAAATAATAGGTTGATAAACACAGTGTATGAGTCCCTAACTCAGTCCTAACCCTAAAATTGTCTGTCAGGAATGCTGGTCCAGAACCAACAAAGACATCGCCCCAGGAACATGTAAAACTTAGCAAAATAAGGTTCACTAACCAGAACGTTTCCACAATAGCAAACTCAGCCAAGTGCCATATGTGTCTGATAATTAGTATTATTTTTATCTTTGCATATTAACGTATATGAGTGAAAGAATGATTTTTTCCCCTTCTTGCACTGTATTTCTATTTATGTGTACCTGACAGTTGAAGCAGTTGGAATCTGGTTTGATGTTTATGGATGGAGGATAGACTCAATTTACTTTGGGCTACCTTTAATGTGATTTATGGTTTCGCATATGAAAATAAAAATCACTGATATGTTTGTATATGGTGTAATGTGAATTTTAAATCATCTGGACATGCAAAGTGAAGACTCTTAGTGCAGTAAGAGAGTACTTTATACAGTGCAGTACTTTATACAATCAAACCATTGAAATACGAAGGAACTCTGAATTATTGCAATATTTATTATTGCATAGCTTTGGGTGAATTACTTGGCCTTGACCCTAGTAAAAGTAGGCGCGAAACCGATATGTGACGTCAGAAGAGCATGACGTCCTTCATGACGAAACTCTTTCAGTGCTTGCGGCTGTCAGTCTTGAGCAGCGCACGGGGTCAACGGAGCCTTTAGCAACTTTGGTGCACGACCTATTCAAAACGGACGTCGACATAAGTAAGAATTCTTTATCTTGTATGTGTGTGTACTTCACTCCGCCCTTACTGCATGATTTGGTAACATTGTAAGCGCATACCGGGTGTAAGAGGCGCGCCTGTCTTTTGATTTCTTCTAAATTAGCTTGGCAGGTTGCTTGTGTTTGGTGTGGCAGAAAGTTATCTGAATGTATAACATAAAAGTTGGCGTTTGTGTGTCAGTATAACAGAAGGGTACTAACAAGCTCAAGTATAAAACTACGTTCATGAGCCGACCTTAAATTAGCCTTAAATCATTGTAGCTAGGGTGTTTGGGCTAACAGCAGAAATAGTACTTTTTCCCCCATAAGACAGATATATTCAGCAATAGCATAAACATTACATGACCAAGTGAAAAATGTTTAAATTGTGTGAGGGGAAATGGCCTCTGATTTTAACATTAGCATGGGCTGCTAATATTTTCAAAGGACCCATGTTTAGCGAAAGGACATAATGATTGACATTTCAATCCTCCATTAGCCTTGAACTAATCCTGTCCAGTCAGGTGTAAGCGACCAATGAACACTCTGAAACATTCCAATGGGCGGGCCAAGAGCAACTCGTCAGTGAAGGGGAGTGGTATGTGGACACAAGGTCAAAACATAGGCGTGTGGTGGAGGGGAAGAGGGACCGTGTTTCTACCACATGGTCAGTTTTATGGAGAATTCAAGTTAATTCGTTTTGGTTGAATATGATACAGTTTAGTTGCTTTCAGTAGAACCAGATCTGGTGCATATATGCGTACTCTTTCCTTACATAAGAAGCACCAGTGTTTTTGAAACTTTGTGTTGTGAAATAATACAAAATATTTTACAAAACAGTATAAACTATTTTACTTATGGTGAAAGTGGAGGAATTATATGCTTTAAATGTTAAACTTAGACTTTACACAAACAGTTTAAACACGTTTTAAACTACAGTCACATACCGCAGCTGAGCAAAACCTTGAGCACACCTTTCCATATTAACCGGCCCTGTAACAAAATGCCTTTTAACCCTTTTACAGGCAAGTGTGACCCTATATTAGTGCACAGCTTTTAGTTTGTTAGCTTAAAGGTCATTTAAATTGACAGCTCCAGGACACAATGTCTCATAGTAGACCCTGAACACCTCTTACAAACCAAATGTTCAAACACCAGAAGTCTTATACCTACACACAGTGTATTTATCACAGTGATATATAGTCTTGCTGATTGGCAGACATAATTCCATAATGCATTAAAAACACCAAGTATTTTTCAGTTTATGAGGCATCATGCCCTTTTTCTTGATAAAACAGTTGATTGTGTTTCTTTTGAGCCCTTGGTCTTGCCTGGCTCTATAAACTTTGTCTGTGCTCTGGAGGTAGCCATTGTGCCATGTAAAGCTGTGTCATTACTTAGTTTAACCATCGTAATACCGATAATCTACATTTGCTGCATGAACAGATATAAAATCTGATGTTTGCATATACATAAAGGCATTTTCATACCTGTGTCCTCAATCCATCTACTCTGTCATTTAATTGCTGAGATAATGCATTCTTTTAGACACTCCTTTGATTGACTTTTTCTTTCTCAGAGTGCAAGAAGCAGACAACATTAAAGGCACTTTGGAACGTGACATCAAGGAATACAAAAAGCCTGCTTCATCTGCACAGAAAAAAGGCTAACACTTCTCTCTTCTGTGGTGGCACTTGGGAACGCCCAGGAACTCACCCTGTCACTTTGTGAGTGTGGGTGTAACTGGTTGAATAGACTGCGATGCACCGCTTAAGGACTTGTGTGACACGGCTCCGGCCAATCACGGCCTCACAGACTGCTAAAAGCCTTTCACACCAGAGGCCAGCGGCCACACCCAGGACGTTTCAGCCACTCAGGTGCTACACAGCACCGGTGGCCGCAGAGCCTTTTCTAAATGGAACAAGCTCTAACTATGTTGAGGAGATGTACTATGCATGGTTGGAGAATCCCAAGAGTGTGCACAAGGTAAGAGGCCGAAGATCTCCAGGTGGATTATGGAAAGAAGAATGAGAAACCCTGTGTACTTCTTTCTACTATCAAACAACTATATAATTCTGTTGTGTGCCATGCCATTGACATTAACAATGAGTTCTCTGTATTTCCATAACAATTCCGAAAAAAAAAACTATATGATGAAATTTGCTCCGTGCATACATTGTGTGGAGGGATGTGTTGTGTAAGGTCACATTACTGGGCTCTACTGTATTTTTAGAGCAGTCACGGGGGTGTGCTGTCTCGGGACACACTGACACATGGCTGCTCCATTACTAGCATTCAGTTGGTGTTTTGCACTCCCACTGACCTTTTATGTAATAATCCTTCAGGTATAATAACCCCTTTACAGTTCACAAGTAAGTACAAAGTTCAGAATATCTTGGGTTAATGTTTTGCTCACTAATAGAATAAAACTTTCTGTTTTCTTTTTACCTTTTCTCTCTATTAAATGACAAAGGCTTTAATTGAGCCAGCTGGATTGGCCTGCGCTGTCTCTGACCATCTGCAGCAGGCTTTGAGGAAACTTTATAATAGATGTCTGGTTTGCTGTTGTTTATACTAGCTGCAGCATTGCTGTGGTTTCTGGATCTAAGATCTAGATTAACTAACCACACTAAATTTTTTATTTCTGAGTTATTGTTAACTATAGCCTACAACCTAAAATGCCCCCTTTTCTTTACCTAAAGAAGGAACTTATTTAAAAGTTAGATGGTTTGGCTAAACAAATTGTATTTTACATGGGGCTCTGGGGCTTGTATCCACTAAGTGTGCACCTGAATTCTAAATACTAAGCAATTTTATTGATACATCACAAGATTGCATCTGTTTAGAGGTCAATGCAAGCAAAATGCATTAGCTCATAGATGTGTTTGAGCAAAAGAGCTCAGTTCAGTGCGTAATTGTTCAGTTTAAAAAATATATTACATATGTATCAGTTTTATTGAGGGTCCTTTGAATCTCGTTGATCAGCAATTTGGTATGCGAACTGAAAAGCATATAAAAGGGACTCAACACCATCAATACTGAAAGCTCTCGACTGACGTTATTTTTTATCTCTGTCTCTTTTGGTCAGGACTATAAAGGTAAAAAAACATATATGGTTTAGTCTTAAAATGTACCTCAATATTTACTGTGTAAAATTACATGATCTGTAATCAGATAATTACATGATCTATATAACATGATCTGAAATTATAGTTATTTGAATGTGGTATGCTCACTTACGATAAATCTTTACAGTGCCTAAAAGTCTAAAAGAACTGCACGCTTGATTAGTAGAATGATCAAACATACTTTTTTTGGGCTGAAGTTGTCACTGATCACACTTTGAGTGTAAATGGTTGATTATCCATTGTTATCCATGATCATCCATTGGGTAAAATGTCTCCACACATTGCGTTCAGTTCCTAAAAGATTTTATAAGAAGGAGAAAAGAGGTGATGAAATAATGAAACATTCTAGTTGCTGTATTAAAACAGTTGTTTCTAGTTCTGCTCATATTGTCTGAGTCATAAAATGTTACACAGCCACATGAATATTTGTGGGTTTGACTATTTGTGTGACAACGTTAGTTGTACAGTTTCACAGGTCACATGACTGTCTAGGGTATGAATCTTAAAGGATTGTGTTACATTTTCAGACATATTTCTAACAACATGAAGAAATCACATAGTGAATCATCTCCAATGTTTAATCATCTTTAAATGTGTATGAAACAATTTTAGGAACCATGGAAGATCTTAGGATTGTGTAACGGACTTAACTAATTTCCAGCAGCAAGTAATTTGCCTGTCCACACAAAAAGAACAAATGGTCCTTAGACACGGAACCCACAGCCAATCAGAGACAACATTAAACATAACTTCTGCAGTCAGTTAACATTAAGGACGACTGTAGGGATAGGGATAGCGGTGGGCTAAGCAATCAAGTTGAAGTGCTTTGTATTTTGTTGGTGACCTCTCGTTAAGAACCTCGTTTGCATTTTGAATAACAAAAATGCACTGCAGATTAATGTTTTAGTTGAAGTGATAAAAGTGTACAAAATAACGTTATGCGCAAATAATACATATTACATTTATTTTCTTAATGTCTCAACTGATTAGAGCTGTTTTATTGACTCTTATTGACTTATTTCACTTATTGACTTTTTTTATTAGCCCCTGGACCAATATAATACTGGGTTTTGGTAGCTATCGCTACATATAACATAAAGCAGTTCAGATGTCTGTCTAATTTGCTAGTAATTTTTAATGAACTTTTTTGTCTTATTACCCAGAGAGACTAAATCTAGGCTGTTTTTCTGTTCTGTAGTCATGGGACATTTTCTTCAGGAACGCTAATGCTGGTGCCCCCCCTGGAACAGCCTATCAGAGTCCTCCTCCACTGGGAGTAAGTCTGGCTGGGCTCACTCAGGCCCAGTCCCTGGTGGGGGCCCAGCCAAATGTGGAAAAACTGGTGGAGGACCATCTTGCTGTCCAGTCTCTCATCAGAGCTTATCAGGTACGAACATTGCTAAACATTGTTAGAAAGGAAAACCTGAGCATTTGCTATTTTAAAAGAAAATCTAAGCTTTAAATTGATATCTCAGCATTGCCTTAAATGAGTTTGCAGCTTGCACCTTTCATAAGGTAAGAGGCCTATGCATTTGGTTTAAGTACAAATTAAAAGTTAAAAGTACAAATGTTAGCTTATGACAGTTTTGGAGGACTGTGGAGAACACTCACCAATCAGATTACTCTGTTACGTTCAAGATACTAAATTGTCCAATCCTTATTTTTGTTTTTCTATCATTTTATCTTTTACGTTTTTTATACTAGCCTGTTCTTGGGCTAGATTTTACCCTCATTGGATCTGCTTGGTGAGCTCCTCATGTCTCGTGACAGCTGTTGCCTTGTTTTCAGGTAATGGGGCATCACAATGCAAACCTCGACCCACTTGGCATCAATTGTGTTAATTTTGACGAGACCCCAGTAGCTACTGGGTTCCAGCATGTTGGTGAGAAATGTTTTCTGTCCCCCAACAGCTCAACAGACCACCATTAATGAGCTTGTTTTGTGTGATTGTCGCTTTCCCCTTCCCTTTATCTTTCCCTCTTTTTCCCATTTCCTTCTCTCCCTGTTCAACCCCCACACAACCCCAACGCTTCATTTCATCTTCAAACACATTTCCTACATCATCTCCACCTCCTCATTTATTGCTATTCTGCGCTGCCTCCTCTGTCCTCTCCTCCTCTCCTTTTCTATATCTTTCCTTTGTGGGTGGTTTTTGTTTGGCTCCCATGTTTGTGGGGGACCTCTTGTCTTCTGTAGATACGTGGTCACCATGTGGCACAGCTGGACCCACTTGGGATTATGGATGCTGATCTGGATTCGTGCGTCCCCACTGACATTATTACATCATCGGATAAACTTGGTGAGGAGTTATGAAGACAGACAAGTCTTACCAAACTGCTTTCCATGAGCGTTGACGATTGGATCTCAGATACACCTTCCTAATTTCATTCAAATTTGTTGCGTAGTGTGAATTGTGAATTGGTAATTAAAAAGAAATCGTCAATGCTCCTAAAATGCAGTTTTGGACTTTTGGCTGTTAGACTGTGGTTGTGATATGGATGGACTTGTTTTGAGAAGGTGAGCGATAAGCTATTGTAAAACAGTATTTGGCTTGCACAAAAGGGCCAAGCCTACCAACCAATCTGACATGGCTGCTTCACCTTTTTTTGTGCCATATGAGGCTTGGGGCAAGTGGAAACCTTGAAGGTCGCATTTGGCTCTGCTCAACTGACAGGACCAGTCTTTGTACACACTTGACTTGCTTATGTTCTTTGTTTAATGCACACTACTTTTTTTCTGCTTTCTATTTGCAAACGGCTGAAAGTTGCTGGAGAAGTTAGGCCTGATTTGACTGTTGGTTTCCAGAAGTCAAATTTAAAATAGTAAAAGTCTCACTCTCTTCTATTACAGCTTTACTAACTCTAATGTCTAAATAACTCCTTCATTTTCCTTCAGTCATGTACTTTACAACAAAATAAACATCTTTGAAATTACAGATTTAATCATGGTCATCTATTTGTTACCTTAGGTTGATAATTATAATGAGTAATGTCTACTTCACTCTTTGTACTTAAAAGTGTAAAGCTAATAATTACAGACCCACATGTATTTCTGCACTCACACACCTGTAATTCACAGTATTCTTTGTATTTCCTTCCCATTGCAAGTTTCTTGCTTAATAATTATAATCAAGAAAGTATATTAATAATTAACATTTTAAACCAGTACTTTCAGAAAATGTCATCTGGATTTTGCATTAAGCTCTGTGTGTCTGTTTTCACAAATGTGTGATTGTGTGCCTATGGGTGTGTGAGGGTGTAACAGGCATGTTGGCAAATTGTTCATTTCAGCTGTGTGTTATATAGGTATGAGCTTTTGTGGGCATTGCTTGCTGCAGTTCTTCAAGAGGAGAGAAGATAAAATTGTTGGCACAACGTTCAGCAATATGTGTGATCATGCAGTGCAAATATGATAGTATGATATTTGCTAAAATAATGTTACATGGGAGGTCAGTTGTTTTGTGTGCTTTTGCCGTTTATTTGAAATGGACATACAGTGGCACACAGGATTTTCTCTGCTGTTTTGAAAAACGAGTTTGATATGTAGACATACTCTTCCTTATTACTTATGCACTATACACACTTTACCATCATTTCTCTTCATAGCATTTCTGGAACAAATGTGCTTATCTACATTAAGCTGACATTGCTGTCCTATTGTACATAGGAATACCTTTAAGGCATCTTGCCACATTGTGGCAATGACATTGCCACAATGACTTCTTAAATTTCAAATTGGTTCTTGGGTCCCATCCAGTACATTCTCGTTATTTTGCCTCATCAGGAACTTATTTAGGTAATTTTATGCATTCTCAGGATTTTCACCCTTTTGCGATTGATAATGATATTGAACAGTTCCCCAAGCACGTACAGTAGAATGAACATTAAAATCAAAATATTTTGAAGCTTCTAAAAGGTTGTCTATAACGTCAAGCAATAACAATTTTTCGTCCTGACGCATATGACGAGTGCTCACATGACACGCAAGAACCAATGAGATTCGGCATTATCGATGCCCCACCATATTTTAATTTGTCGCTGTGACAGAAAGTCAGTCATACACTAGGATGGCATGGGGGTGACAGTATTATAAGGAAGTTTTCATTTTTGAATGAACTATTTCTATTTGTCTTGGCTCTGCCTGGCAATGTGTGGGGTTTAAATTAAGCTTCCTCAGCTGTGGACATGTTAGTTGTGATGTATCATAAGTCTTGGAAGCCATGATGGATGTTCTGCTGCGGCATTGATTCATGTGCTTTTACAAACCTGCTTGGTTTGATTCCTGGTGTGGTTTAGTGAATTGGGAGATTAAATGGTGTTATATCAAAATCTATAAGATATATGGTTAATCTCAGTGACTCTTCCAGTGTCATTAGTGAAGTTACCTAAGCAACTTTATATGTCTAGGTTTGTGTAATGATTCTCTCATTGGAATTGGCCATGTAAGGGGTAGGGAATGACTAACTCCCAGTGGATTTTTCTTCCTTGTTACTGCCTCTCCAGACCTTACACATGTCAAGAACCGACTAAGTGCTCTAACCATTGGAGGTAGGCCTTGATGACAAGCAGTTGTGTGCCTCTTACTATTTATTGCTGCACTTTTAGTAGCTGTTGTAGTTCATAGTTGCTTTTTCTCATTCTGTTTGTTTTTCTGATTTTGGCAGTGTTATGAGGCGGTCACACTTCACTTTTCATCTTGTTTACTTTCATTTATACACATGCGTATGCTGGAGAACAAAAATGCAAGCTCATGCAAAGAATCAGAATTCCAGTTACATTTGGTAAACTCTGAACAGCGAATTCGTATCACATGAAGATGTGTGACCAACAGAAAATGGGTCACGGCGTGACCTTTTCAGGATGGAGGAAAAATAATAGCATATTGCACAAATCACATTTGTACAATACAACTTTAAAATAAGTAAAACAACAATAACGGCGCAAGCACATTGGAATCCATGATATGTAGATAAAAAAAACAAAAAACTATTCGCAGTGGCCTTTATAGAAAATTTACATGCTAAAAGTGAACCGTGACCACAGCTTTAGTCAGCTTTGTAGCTCTATTTTTTGTTTATTTAGAATGTATTTGCAAGGGTAAAACATTAAATGTTCCTTGGCAGCTGTATCTGATCTTTAAGGATATTAAAAGCATTTCTTGTCATTTTTAATACAGAAAGAGACTCTGTGAATCTTATTCTTTTTAAATTTATCCTAATCCTAGTCTTAAATCTCAATGTTAAATCTGATGTTTACATGTACTGACTTAATTTAGCAAGTAGAACAAGTTTATTTATTAGATTATTGAACTTTTACTGCTATAAGGCTTTTAATGCTAGGAGTATAATAAATGAAAATCAAAGATACTCAGGAGAAAAGAGTAGAAATGATATATTCAAAATCTCTTGCATAGAGAAAAACAATTAAATTGTTATTGATACAGCAGATGTTCTTTAGTAACTTTCTTTAGATGTGTTTTGGTGATATTTTAAATCGCAAAAAAGAGAACAGAGACCTGTAATTTATATAGTGTGTAAGCACATACTGCATATTCAAAGGGCAATAATAACATTATAAGTGCTGCTGTACAGAGTTGACTAGAAAAGTACATGCATTACTAACTGAAATATTAACCAGTATTTATTCTGCATTAAATAAACTGCAGTAACATCTTGAAACACTTTGAGTCAAATTTGAGAGTAAGCAGTTAAATGGAACAATAATAATGTTATACATTGATAGTTAGTCTTTGAGAGTATAGATAGTGCTGCACTTTTTTACATTTATTTTGCATGTTAGTATTTTTTGTAAGCTCCGCATAGAGGGAACTTACAGAATACAGTTAGACAGTGGCTGATATTAGTTATTAGTATTTTATGATAATAGTCATGTAATGCTTCTGTATTTGCCATTGTTGTATTCTATTAGTCAAATCAAGTAAAAATGTTTCAGTAATAAACCGGTTCGCTTGACAGAGAATTGAACTAATATACATGTATATACGTCTCTGTGTTTTACCTTGCTTTACAGAGTCTGAATTTCACTTTGCTGAAATTTCTCAAACCTGTAATTGGGAAAAGGGTAATTCATATGCTCTAAACAGCTGTCCATAACGAACAGTAAGAGTGATGTATATTTGGTGGCTGTTTTTGCAAAGCACTGTGTTAGCAGCATATAAGTCAGTCTTCAGAACAAAGAGATCCTGATTTTCTATGCCTGTGACATGAGAACATGAATCTGTTTGCTATGCTGGCACTATGGTGAATGGCTCAACCTCCCAACATAAATATTCTCATAGCTCTGTAATCTATGGAAATTCAAACAGTTTAAGGCCTGTATGTCAAATTATTGTTCCATGTTGAATGGAAAGACGTAATACTCCCAAATGCAGATGGTTAAACTGCTAATTTATCCTATGGGTGTTTAACGTTTAAAGTTAGCCTTATGAATGTCAATTTTTTGACAATGCCAAGTTTTACAACTGCAAACATAAAGGCTGTAGAATATTTGGAGAATGATGATCCAACATGCCAGTCATATTAAAGGATTTTCTACCTGAGGTGTATGTACCTCATCTGTGCTTTGCTAACATCCAGCAGTTTTAAAGTAATACACTTACAAGCCTTGAAGACAATTATGTCTGGCATTAAATGCAGAAATGTGAGGCTCATATTTTGTGAAGGCACTCAAAGTAAAAATGACTTTTTTAGTAACTTTAGTTTGTTAAAGTTGTTAGTTTAATTAATATCTCTTCCCATTAGCTGGTAATTTGTGGTTATTCTCTAGTATACTTGCTGTTTGCAGGTCAATATGAGCAGTGTGGTGTTCTCTGCTTGTAAGTGTATTGCTTGAAACCTGTTTCTCAGAAGGTTTTACAATCTGACAAATCAAAGTGTACAAGTAAGTGTATTTGGTATGCCACATATAGGGATGAGAGAAAAAAACACCGGCACACACTCAGATGTGATTTGGATGCAATGCGGAATTCTGAAATGGATTCTGAATTTTTACTAATGGTCACATAGACCTTTAGTTGAAATAACCTAAATATTCCTTTAAAGTTTTCATAAAAGATACTCAAATCTACAAGATGTCACTCTTATCCAGTTTTTAGGATACACATACAAAATGTGCTTTCTTCAGAGGTTATTTAGACAGAATGTGTATATTTGTGTGGGAACGCTTCTGCTCGAGCTGGTGTTTTGGGGAGGTTATTTTGATGTGAAGTGCTTTTTGGAGGCTTTGCTGCCCTCTGGCTTCAGATGTGTGGAAAAAGAGTTTTAAAAGGCAGTTTATCCTGTCAGTGTTTTTAGATTGTATGTTCTTTATTTTTATTTTTTTCCACCAACACACACTTCTACACCTCTACATAACTTACAGAAACACAAACATTTAAAACACAAACATTTCCTCTGTGCTCAGCCTCTACCTCTCTTTTCTCTGCCTCTCATTTATACCCAGATTAACTGAGCTTTTCTGCTATAGGGCCTCTAACATACTCAAATGCCTGGTGCATGGCTGCCTCTTTTTTGCACTGCTGCTAAACACCCAGTTACAACACAGAAGAGCAGTTTCCATGTATACTGACATTACGGTACCACAATATAGTATAATGCAGGACAGCTTGTTTTTTAGGTACTGTGATTGAGTTCATCAAATAAAACTTTTAGTTTATTAAAGCTATGTCTGGTGCTGAGTTTTTAAAGACTAATCTCTTGTGCCAGGGCTGTTAACTTGCATGTTTTGGAGTAATAGAGCTATAATTGGATACAGTGTGTCAATAATTTAGAGGTTTAGTTAATTTTTAATAAAGGAATAATGCTTAGTCAGTATAATCATGTTATAAAAATAATGCAATTATTAATAACCTTCTTGTCCTACAAGTATGATTATTAGTATTTTTTAACTAAATGACTTTTAACTAAATGACTAATGAGTCTTCTGAAAGGACATTTGTTTAAATCCAAACAATTAAACACATTACAAAACTTAGTAGTTCCTAGTAAAATGTCTTGAATGCCTTAGTATTCTCATTTAGCCTTATA
>JAZGTJ010006213.1:0-16006 GCA_036877575.1 Botia almorhae | reverse complement strand
GCACTATTAACGAGCACCATCGTTTTTCTAATTAGAGCTTTGGGGAATATTTTCTTAAGGGCTGTCGACACTGCCTGAAGGGCTCCCGTGAGAGAGAGAGTGTGTCTGGTGAAACGAGAAAAGGACGCATAAATATGCACCTACATATGTGTGTTTATATATTTACGTGTGTGTGTGTGTTAGTTAATGCATTTCAAAAAAACTTTTACCTTTGTCTTTGGCACTTAATACAGTACTGAGTACACAAAAAACTATTTTTGTCATTTAAGCAAAAATATCAGTACATTCTTTCAGCAACATAAATTTACACGAGAAGGCTTTCAGAAAATATATTTGAAGTGCATTTCTCCCCTTTAAGCATAAGCTTCACAAAATACAGTTTTAAGCTTAACTAACGGTATACTAATGATTACTAAATTTTAATTAAAGATAAATACCCCGAAAACAAGTCTTAATATCAAGTTTTGCTTCTCAAGTAAAGGTATCTTGTTTAAAGAGTTTTTAAATGTTTTAACTGGAAACTCAGCAATACTCAGAACTAAGTGAACTGTTTTAAAATGTACTTTTAACTAAATTCAGTCTTGTACAATGTCAGCTTTATTAAGGACACATGGAGATTTAGTCATATTGCCAAGATTTTGACACAAGATCTCTCTCTCTCTCTGTGACACACATGACTCCATCTCATTTATACCTTATGGGTGTAAAAACACACTCACTCTGTCACACACACACACACACACACACACACACACTGTTAGTTCATTAGGTTTGTATGGTCAAGATCCTTTTTCCTTGTGTTCCCAGAGTTGAGGAGCAAAGGAAAATTTTCTTTTCTCTTTTCTTCCTTTTCCAAACCTTCTTTTCTTCTCATTTTCTTATGTGCTGTTTCTTTTCAGCGAGTCTGCTGCTCTTGTCATGGCTTTGATCCCTCCGCCCCCATTTGTGGGCCTCTACTGAGCTCAGTGGAGCGGTTTCCTGAGTCTGCCTAGATTAATGACTGTGTGTGTGTGTGTGCGCGCGCGCGCGCGCGCGTGTGTGTGTGCTTGAGAGTGCACTAAACATGAGTGGGAAGTATAAGAGAGAGGGTGTGTGTGAGTGTGTGGTTCTCTTCTGGCTTTTCGGAGACCGCACATTATTTTTGTGTTTTAACTTCAAAGTCACTGTATCCGCAGTGTGTCTGTGTTTGCCTTGCTCACTCGCCATTTTGAAACATTTGCAATCAGAGGGCTCTCGTTGTGGATATGATGCCAGTCTCACTTCCACAATAAAAATGCAATATGACCGATACACACACTCATGTGTACGCGCACACACACACACACCCTCTGGCCCTCACAGACGCCCAGTTTGGACAGCGAGGTGTTTGTATAAACTGTGTTAGTTCAGAAAGTAGTCACTTTGCTTTTGTGAATAAATCAAGAGTTTTGATTTATTATCAGTTGCTGTGTGGTGCAAAATCTATAATCAGATTCTGAAAAAAATCACAAACTGCTAAAAATAACTGTTATATTGGAGCCATGTGTGGATATGGGGGGGATGTTACTGTGGTGGGTCATAGGAATCAAGCCGGTGAAAAAAACAGTTTGTCTTTTCTGGGATAATACAGCCACGTGAACCCCGGCCAAAGCCTGTTTATTTATTCTCACAATTTAGCGTGTGTATGTTAACACGTCGGATACATCAATATACAAACACACACATGCCCTCTAATGCCCCCTCCTGCTCATATTTATAATTGTTTTTGGCTTTTTTTACTTTTATTTTTAGGACTGTAGAATGCAGAGATGAAAGTATGAGTCAACAGTTCATAAGCATGTGGACGACCCCACTGCACCACTCCTTGGATTTGAGTTAGAAGTTGGACATAAATTAACACAGGTATGTAGGAAATCACTCACCTAACAACGGTTAATTATACAGTCACGCAGTCATTATACCGAAATGTTTGACAGCGGAATGCCACAACTGACCAATCAGAAACAAGTATTGTAAAGAGATTTATTAATTAGAACCATTTCACATATAGTCACAAAAATCTTTTTCGCACGTAGGCATACTCTTACACACCAACACACACGCCCACATCAATGCAGAGAGTGTGTGTAAGTGTGTGTGACTGCCGTACAGACATGGAGGAAGGGGGGATCGTGAGCCAGGTGTTTCTGATTAGGGCTCCTATCAAAAAAAGACAGAGGAGAGGGGGTGTAATGGTGGATGAGAGTCAAAAACTCTCCCTTTTAATGTGGCCCATGGATCAGACTCCAGCCAGCTCTCCTGATAGGCTCATTAATATCTCCTCCATACTGCTCTCATCTCTTATCGCGCTGTTATTGGCACACTGATTGCAGTGATCTGTGTGAGAGTCTGCTAAACCACAGTGTGTGTGCGTTGGAGAGTCTTACCGTTGTGTAAGAACACGATTGTTGAGTTGTGGGTCGTTTGTGTGATTTTTAAATGTTGTGTTCAGGAATTCTTGTCTCCTAATTAGAAGAATCTAGCAATAGAAGTATCATGCAGATGCGATGATTTATTTAAAAAGCTACAGGTTAAAAAGTTAAAGTGGTACATAATAAAATCATCAAGGGATTAACTGTAGTTCAAGATGCTAGCAACGCCAAGATCATGGGTTCGAAACTCCTTGAATACACTGTAAGTCACTTAGGTTCAATTTTAAAGGGTTTAAGACATATTTTAAGATTTATCTTGATGTGCTTTTTAACTTCTAACTAGAATAATCTAGATGTGCTGGGGTTGTCATAATTCCCATACTTCCATTTGTGTTATTTAATAAATTGTGTGTTTACTAGTATTATAAAGTGTGGACAACACGATTAATATAGAAAGAGGTGCGTCCCAGCTTCGGTAGTGTAGGCTTTCTGTGTATTTAATAAGTGTGCGTGTCAGCAATTGTATCTGTGCCTCTACCTGTATGTCTGCCGGTCATCTGGAATTGGGATAGTCTACCAGAAGAGGTACTGCAATGTGTCAGAGTGTTTGTTTGTCTATATTGGCTTCTGTGTGGCTTTGGCGGAGTATGGATAGATTTGTGACACTGCAGTGGTGGATTTAGGAGCTGAGCCAGTGTGTGCAAAACTCGCTGTTGGACAGCGCATTGTAGAACTCCGTCTGCTTATTTGATAAGAACTCGTCCGTCTTGAAGGAAAATAAACAGCTAAGCGGTCTGCTGTTGAGTCTTCAGGAAGGGGATGTTACTAGAGCACAACACAATATTTACATCACTGTTTACATCATAATACACACCCATCTCTTGCCTTCACTCACTCCAGATTTTCTCTCTCTCTCTCTCTCTCTCTCTCTCTCTGTGGTCAAAATGGAGGAGAGGAGGTGCATTTCTTGACTGACTGTGGTCACTGTTTCTGTCACATATGCAAATATATTACAGTGGCTCTTTAACTATATCGCATACTTGTAATAAAACATTTTAACATCTGCTTGAGGAAAACATAGATGTGGGGTTTCATTAGAAATAGCTGAGACTGTAAAACAAAAGAGAAGTACTTAAAACAAGTACTATTTAAATAAGTATAATTTACAAGTTAACAGTACTTTTTATATACCATTAGGCTGCCATTTTAAAAGCTGTAACTGACAAGAGCAAGTTCGTTGGAGATTAATGTTTATTGGATAAATGTTACAGAATTTTAAAAATGTTTAAAAAATGTTCTTATAACCAAGCAATAATGTTAAGTTGTCTGCAGAAAACTACGTTTTTAACATTACTAAAACATTCAAAATAACATTTTTTTTAAATTTTGTTAATGAAGGAAAACATTTCATGTGAAAACATATGATCTGTATGATCCAAATGCCTCTCAAGTGTGTTTAAGTCAAAAAGAGAGTGAAAGTTAAAAAAAAACAAGGATTGAAAGTTAGTTTCCATGTGTTTATTTACAATGGTGACTCTGTGCTGGTCTCTATATGACCCGGCCTCTGGCTATAAGTGACAGATAGAGATCAGAGGGGCGCTTATCAGTCAGGCCTCTCTGGAATGGTCAGACTGTTCTACGATGGGAGCTTGTTGTTCCGAAATGTTATTATGATGGTATTTCACAGAGTTCCTCACCAAAACGTAAATATCATAACACAAAGGAACATTTTATTCATATGCAAACAATTACAAATATGCAGATTACTTTAAAACTGTAACTCCACACTTAAAATAAAATAAACACTCACTGGCAAAAGTTCCATTACAAGCTAATGCAACGCTAGCACATTTTTAAAATAAACAGTTTACGAAACACACACACACACAGTCCAGAGCACCCTCAGTGCATATGGTCGACACTTAGATTGAATGCTTTCTCAACAAGGTAATTTTGCTTGCGTGTGAGCCATTGCTCTCAGGTTGTGTGTGAGAAGTCATTTTCCGAGCCTGTTATTTGTAGCGGTGAGATCATGCTCCATTGCCGACGCTGAACATAAAGAAGCATTGAGGGAAAAAGAAGGCCAGGCCAAAACGAGACGTACGCACACGTATGAAGAGAGGTAGATTTACAGATTCACATAGAGGTCTGCACACACTTGCTCAGGTACACAACCAAACACACACACACAGACTGGGAGTGGACTGTCAGGGTTGTAGAGAAACAGAGGACCGTGGGGACTATCGTTTTTCTCGTTAATTATGACCGTCTGGCAAGCCCAGGGTCCAGGAAGTGTGTGTGTGTGTGTGTTTGGGGGGTAGGTTGGACAGAGTAAGAGGGAAAAATAGGGAGGGGCAGTAAAATAGAGACAGGAATCAAGATAGAGAGATTTGTGTAGGAGGACAGGGAATGTGGATGATAAAACCAGGTGTGTGGATGGAAAACATATTTCTTGTTTTACTTTCTTCTAACACATTCAACAGTCCACCCTAAATCCTTAAGACTGCAGCTTAACCCAGACATCCAGACTGGAGGAGACGTTTTCTTCCTATCAAAGGCCCCAAAACCGTGAACGCCATCAATATTCAAAGACTGTTGACTACGAGATTTTGTCGTTTGAATTGTTCTATTATTGTTCTATGGTTGGTTTATTCTTCAAAAAAACACCCACCAGCTTACAGATTTAGAACAACATGAGGTTGATCATTTTTATGATTTGGTAACTATTACTTTAAATGTTTGAGTTTAAGAATAAAAAATAAAAGTTTGAGATTAAAATCCAAAATCTCTGATGTTAAATTCAAAGTGTAGCTTTTAATGATGTTGGTCTAAACACCCAGCCCTTGTTGTTCGTAATAAAAAATAACCCATAAAAACACAGTAGGAGACACAATAACAAATAAGGATCTCTTAATGAGTGCAGCATTTAAAAAAAGACGCTAAAACCACATTTTTGTAACCAGCCTGCAAATGAAAGCACCACCTTTCCACAAACAATTATAGAGGTCATTACCCAGGGTAAGACCAGGCCAGCCCGGGTGAGGGTCACTCTGAAACGTTACCCCTGTTCTTCGGTTCTGAGTCTGGCCGAGCGATGCTGGGATTTGAACGGCTCCAGGTCCAATTACTGCAGTCTGCCACATCTGGAGCAAGTTAATGGCCGATCCAATCCAACCGCGCCACGGCAACATACGCCCCAGTTTTGACGACACAATCACACAAGAAATAATAACAATAAAAGCATATAGTGAGCACACACACACACACACAAGCTCACACAAGCTCTTCCATCCAGAAAAATAATACCATCTATAATACAGCAGGAAATGAAGAGTCCCAGAGGCTAGGGCACAGGATCACAGAGTTTTGCACAGGCCTTACTGTGTGGATGTACCAGCATGAAATGGCTCTTCGTGGAATGTTTTGCTGAGAGTATTGTCATTTATATGTTTTAGTAATGTGTGGTCATTTGCGCAATTTGTTTGTTGACACAATCTTTCTAAGCTTTTATAATACAAATATGCTGTATTTCAACTATGCTGACTAATAGGTGGTTTAAGTTCTGTTTAAAAATTGTGCATTTCTCATCGTTTGAAAAAACAACAGTAATTTATGTCCCAGCTAACAATTTTACTTTGTAAGAACATTTTTCCATTAAGTTATAAAAACGCTATTTTGAAAGTTCTAGAGACGTTCAAAACATCCATTTTTTTAGACATTGCCAAACCATTACTGTTAATAAAAACGTTATGCTACACTAACAACTTAAGAATAAGGTTTTTGAGGTATGATGTAAACATTCTACTAATGTTACTGCACGAACATTTTTGAGAACTTTAGCCAATGTTCCCTTTTAGCTGGGGTGTACCACGTAGCATTTAGCTCATGTGTGTATGCACACTAATGTTATATGGTTTGTTTTAAAAGTGTGATTAAGTTGTTCAGGTAGCATTCTGTGAATGTTTAGGGCAACGCATGAGTTTACGTGTGTGTGTATTAGTAAACAGTGTTTACGGACTGTACTTGTGTCAGAAGCACTGACAGTGACTTCTTAGTTTTGTCACACTAAGGAAGTGACACAGCTGCTAAGGTCAGCAGCAGACGTGGCGTGCAGAGGTCGTTGTCATGGCATCCACGTTAAAAGTGTTAGGAGTGTTAGGTTTAGTGTCTCCAGAGGCACACGTCCACTCACACACACTTCACAAATACTCTCACTACAAACTTCCAAACTGATGCCCAACATTTTTAGACCTGCCACACTGCAAGTGCTGTTCGCCATACACAAACATTAAAACCCAACACTGCCACACACACCCATTTATTAGACAAAATTGTCATGCATTGCAATGCTTTGAGCAACAAGTGTGAAAAGCCTAGCCTTGGGCCACAGGAGCCCTGCGATTTTAACAGAACTTAGACTCAACATCATCACAACGCCAATCATCTGCATATCAGTGGGTCTTTATTATGAAGCTGTAAAGCTGATGGAGGTATTGCTGAGAGGGAGCAATGCATGCTGGGAATGATGCATGCTGAGCCAGGGGCATTCTGGGAGGGAGCTTCCCTGCAGGCTTGGCCTCTGAAATAGCAGCATGGTTAATGGCCCTTTCATGGCTGGGCCACAAAAGCTTTTGTCTGTGCCTAATTCAGCCTATGGTGCATAGAGCAGTGAGGGATTGTGGCACCCATTGCCTTAAGGCCTTCCCATACCTCTTTCTCTCACTCTCTCTCTTTCTGAAATGAGGGAATATCGGTACAGCTTAGACAGGTTCTTAAAAATGCTGTCATACCGCCGCAGGGCTAATATTATTTGCCTTGTGCTGGTACATAAATGTATCTCCTAAATTTATTAAGATAATAGAGATAAAAATAATATGTTATATTTTACAAATATATATATAAAAGAATGCATGTATACAGTAGTATGTATACAATGTACACGTGTATGTGCGTATTTATAATTAACAATGTAACTGTTTATTATGATAGTTTAGCGCACAGGTCATTTGTTAGGAAGGCCAAGCGCATCACACAAAGTGACTATTGTTTATTTGTAATTATTAGTGGGTCACCCATACGCCGTTAGATCATTTTTCCCAATGCTTTTTTCATTCTTCGCATAAACAACCTCAGACCACAGACGCACCCACATATATTTACACTGCAACTGTACCGAATGAAGCTACACACACTGAACGTGAACCGTAAATTGCTGTACAACACACACACTACCAAACACTCCCAACCGTCATAGAGCCAAACCCTGTACATCAGGTTACACCTATAAACTTCACAAAAACCACACAAAACAAGCCACAGTCGTCCCTTATTATTGCTGCCTCTCAGTTGTGGAATTACTTGTGTGAAAACAGCAAATTAATTATACATGATCACAGACTGCATATGACAGTTGTGATAATAGGCGATCAGTTATCGCCTATTAAAAGTTACCTGACACAAACCTAATTAGCCGAGTAGGGCAGCTGTCCCATGCTATCCCTATCAAATTCTGTAATGCTTAATACTCAAAAAGAAATCACAATTACCTTTATTGGGCTTTGTTTACTGTATATTGTGTCATAGCAGCAATCTGGCTGTTCATAACAGGTGTGTCATAATTAGTATACAAGCAATTGATTGAAAATTATTATTTAAGGTTATTTAAAGAACCGTTTAAGGTTTAAACCACAACCACACTGGGTACCAATTCAGAAAACATATTAAAGCTGCAGCCGCAAGTTTATGAAACAGACCAACATTTCCCCAGAAATTGGATTCAACAGCTCAGATTATAAATCATTATTATGATCTCACCAGTGTGAATCAGGTTAAGTGGACCGTTTCGAACACTGATCTGTTATGTACTTGCTTAATAACAGGCTTTAGGTTCGTTTTTAACCATAAACGGATTGCAGCTTTTAAATACATAAATACGTCAAAACCTCAGAACATCGGGCTTCCCAGACAAACTGTTTGAAAAACTGTCCAGCGAGTACAGCAAAAACACAAATAAACACAAATATTGCAAAAACAAATAAAGAATGCCTTTGTGTAACAGCTAGAATCTTTGTAATTAAATGTTTTAGAACAGTATTGGTAATGCATGAGGCTTGTCTACAGACCAGATGACATGACTAAAACAATGAACATTATTGAAGTAACTGATTACCGGTGCAATTACAGCATGTGTGCATGCCTGCGCAGCGTGTGTGTAAATCGGAGAGGGTCTGATTGTTGGTGTGTCAAATGCAGCTGTGTCCACACGGGCAGAATGCCCACACAGCTAATAAGCAGAGAAGCCTAATTCATCCTCTGCTATAACATCATCTCCCAAGCCAAGCAAACCAAAAAGAAAAACATGTGGCTTTGACGTGGCATGCAAAAACCAGGCACGATCAACCACACACATCGCCATATAAAAGAGTCGAAACAAATCAACTTTAACCTGTGGAGCCACAGGTGACACGCAAACGTAAGTAACAGGGAGCTTTCCATAGTGAAATAACCGTTCAGGTAAGCGCTGGGGGGTCTTTTATCGCCATTCAGCACCAGACGGGTCTGTAATCGTATGATGTGTGCCAGAATGGTGGCTTTTTAATGAACTCGGTGGATCTGAGAGATATCACGCAGGGGTTCTCTCTCCTGTGGTCGCCACAGAATGAGTAAGGAGCGTTGCAGCACAGTTCCTGCACGACACCACAGCTGCGCCTGCGGGACTGTGCGTTCAATAGACGGGGGTCAACCGCAAACTCTTTGGGGGACGAACGCATAGCAAATCAGGGAGAACAGAAAGGCAGCCGGGAGGGGGAGGGGGCTTCTTATATTGGCCACGTAACTTTTTGTACATTTTCGCCAAGAAACCATTAAGCACAAGATTCGCAAGGTAACGCACTGTCCCCATCACCAAACTCTACAAAAGTCCCACTCAGATTTTAAATTGTATTTCTTTAGCTGGGACAAGCGTAACTGCGCGGAGATTTGGGAAGGAATCTTCATTGTTCAGATCCCTCCTCCTTCTTGGGAAGTGGGAGGACCCGAAAAGTTGTGCGCAAAAGGGAGATTGTTCCAGGGCTCAGTCATCCAAAAACGTCCTTTCAATGCGAGAAGTTGGGGAGTCGAAGAAAATGTCGGTGCTGCAGTGGCAGTAAATTACTGAAGCAGTAGCGGTCAACAGAGAAAAGAAATAGAGGAACTGCACTTTATTTTGGATTAAACGGCAGCTGGAGAAAAAGTCGACGCCGAAAAAATAGTGGATCCAGATCCAAACTACTGCACGTTTTTGGTAAGTCTCTCTCCTCCCCCCCAAAACATCTCTTGTTTTCAGGAACCCCATCGTGCTATTCCATTAGATTATTTGAGTTTCCTTCGCATTTTGTTATGGCTGCTGTATATTTGTACTTTTGCGATTAAACAGTCTGTAGAAATGATTACATGCGCGCCTCTGTTAAAAGCCGTTTTATATATTCTTTAAAAATGATGCGGTTGTTAGCTAACTGGCTATTTTGTTTCGACGATCAGATACGTGTTGCAACAGATTAGTGACAGAGGTTATCTGTTTTTATGCTTCATTGATGATACGTTGAGCAAACACCGTATCATGGTCTTTCTAACAGATTTTCACTAAAAGAAAGTTTAATGGGCTTTCCAACGGGAGTTATGCGCATCCATTTGGTCTGGCCAATGCTAATCAATGGCAAAATAAAACTAAAACAACTTTTTGATCGGATTGTTTGCATGTTTCGATCTAGCATTGATAGTGTCAAAAATGCATTGTGAGGTGTAAGAACGTGTATTTAAATAAACATTTTTGGCATGGACTTATAGGCCTCGTTGCGCTGTAGTAGTTGACATTACTGTGATGAATCCTTACTTAAACCAAAACAAAACTAAATTAATACAATTCTCAATTTTAAGCTGTTATTCTAATAGGTGATATTTTGACTTTCGAACATACTTACTAATAAAGAAGCTTTATTTGTTTATCCATATATAACAGTTAGGCATAAATAAACTGCCTTAAATATCAAGTTCGTTGGTTACTAAACAAAAGTTGTACTTTTGTGAACATCCCCTTAATTTTTCTTAAGGGTTAATATGATTGTTGTTTACATGCTGTGTCGTCCACCTTTATTTTATAAGGTTAAATAATGTCAGAGTATTAAGTATAATTTTGGGACGCTTAGAAAAGCTTAATAAAACAAGTAAATGTTTTTTGAAATATTATATCATATAATAATATAATTCATAATCAATAACTACAGACTTTGACATAAAGTTGTACCTAGCTAGTTGTGGACATTTCTGGAATTGTGTTGCAAAAACGCAATATTGTTATGAATCTGACAACTCCAGAGCCCATGTGCTGTTTTGTCGTTTGGATTAGTCTCGGGTCGCACTATTCCAAATAATGAAAGCAGGCCATTTGAGAGTAATGCTGCCTGACCTCGCCATTGTCTTAAATTTATCTGATTGAATCCTGGGAGCCAGATCACCACGTTTGAATGCCAAGTATTCAGTTTGAGGAAAAACTGTGGTGGCTCGGTTTTTGCTCAAGATGATTGGCGGTCGGGTGGATCAAAGTTGTTCCATAATTGATTCCAGTCTGATTATCTTGTTGGCTTCCATAGCTCTGACCTTATTTGGTTATATTGTTGGGAAGGCATATTAGTGGCGCACAGATGGATGCACAGATTTTTGGATGACATGCCGTCGCTGTTCCACATTCTTTCAGGGTAACAGGTATCCCATAGTTGAGCCAGAGGGGACTGTCTGGGGATTTGGAAAGCTTGATAACGGCATATTAAATGGATGAAATAGGGGCATCAGGTATCAACATGGTAGAGAAGTGAGAAATGCGACATTTTGTCTTTAAACGCTCTTGTTTTCAGTCGGACAAAGTCAGCAACTTCATGGGTGACCGTTGATGAACTTATTCTAAGATAAAGTTAGCATGTGTCTTTATTACACCATGTATAGATACAGACATTCGATCTTTGAGAATGAACTTGTTTCCCGAGCGATTTTAGAACACGGGCCAAATGAGAGGTGATAAGTCTTGTTGAATATGGCAGGTTCTTGGTGCTCCAGAGATTTTTGGAAAGGCTTATTGTTATCTTAAAGGGTGTAGCTTTTCTGTAAATTTGCAAGGGAACATGAGGTAATAAAACACCTCCAGGTTGACTTTCATGTTTGTTACAGCGGGTATGTTCGTGTAGTCATAACAGCCTGGAGGAAACAATCTGCAGGTTCGTGTGTGCGTGTGCAAGAGATGCTCCCCAATCAGGATTATCTTCTCATAGTGGAATGCACGGCTTGTCAGTCTGCCATTTCTGAAGTATAAGCCCCGGTTACTCAGAATTATCCAAAGCACAAAGTATGGCAGCTGTCAGAAAACAATCTGTAGCCTGCAGTGAGGAATAATTACCTCAGAAGTCTCTCTTGGGGCTGCACCTGGCCGAGGTATTTTAGTTTCAGACCTTCCTAAATTTCATTAGGCGCATGATTACACCTGGACATCCAGGTGGGTAGTTGGCTTTTTCCAGGTGGGTAGTTGGCATTTCAACTGAGAGTTACTGTTGTTCAAGAAATGATTGTCCCTCATTGTGGAAAAAAATTAAATCCTAATCTTTGAGGACATTTAAGCTTAATTTTGGCCGAAAGGATTCATCTGAAATAGCTGTGTATCATATGGCATAATTAAATACTGCTAATGTGTGACCTCATCCATTAACTAGTAGTTTTGGTACTAATTGTTAGAGCCGTATTGTGTCAAGCTCTTGTTTGACTCTAGATGTCTTTGACATTAAGGAAACACATACGTGGTGGCGTGTTGCTGTTTGTGTAAGTTTGTCTGTTGCAAGGCAGTGAGATCATTGATAAACTCCAGACCTTGGTAAGTAAGCAGCGACTGTTTGCAGACAAACAGCTCTGTGTGTGTAAAGCAGATATTTGTACAAAGATTAAGGGCCGTTTGACAAGCGCAGAGTAATGGGGGACACTCTCAGAGAGCATTCACACACACTCGATAACTCGCCTTCAGAGAGCCATAGCTCACCCTGACACAGTCACACACATGCTTAAAACATCTGCACACACACACACACACACACACACACACACACTCCAGAGGTCCTTTTCATTGTCTAAAGACTATAGTTTGTTTGTCACTAGTGTGACACTTTGGCAGTAGAGTCTTTGCAAATGTTTTGCAAATAATCCTTAGTAAATTAAACAGTGCTTTATGTAATTGTATGTCAAAAAGTGGTTGTTGCAGAAGTTTCGTTGCAAGGAGTAGTTACCTAAAAATATGAAAATATAATTCTCTAGTCAGTTCTGCCAGGCAAAGCTGTTTTTTGGGTGAATTATCTCTTTAAGAATCAAATGAACATCGATACATAGAACTAGTTTTTTGTTAAACGGGGGATAACTTCAGATCAGAAGGTTCTTTTAAGGTTTACTCCTTGACAACATTTTTACGGAAACTTGCCATGCACAACAGATGTAGAAGATGTATTTTTGCAAACGCATTTCCTTCAGCGAGATGTTTATTAACAGAAGAAAACGATATTGCCTAGGTGGGATATTTTCCTCTTGGTATGAAATCGGTCTTTATGCTATTTGGGCACCATGACATGTTCAAAGGACATGGGCTACTGTATTGTTTTGTAGTTTTTGGGGTTTGTTTATTATGTGGTTGGTTTTGCTTTTGATGCGTCTACAAACTGTGTGGTCATGGATGTTGCAGGTGTTTACAGTTCAGAAGAGCTTCCTCGCCAAAGCCAAACCTATGGGTCTACAGACCCAGCCTTGAACCTTACTAAAGGTGTTTTAAAGACCATGCAGACACTTTTCTACCCTCTAAATGTCCTTTTTGTTTGCTTTTCCATTTCGTTTGTTCCATTTGGCCTGTCGAAATCCATTTTCCACATTTATCAGGGTTTTGTTGAGAATAATAACTCACGAGTGCTTTATAAACCGTTTATACACGTATTATTACTATTGAGTTTTAGATTTAAATGTTGCTCTCTTTCTGTTTTTCCCAATCTTTGGCACTTGTGTCTGGCTGCGAGCACGCAGGCAGTCGAAGCTCACCGGGTTCCCGTCGAATAATGTGGAGAAATTGCTTTAGATATATAATTGGTTCCATTCGCTCTGATGGAAAAGCTGGAAGGCAGCAGGGGCCCTCCGCTCTCTATCCAGCCGTTTCTCTGCGTGATTCGGTGTGCTTGTTTTGTGTGGTTCTGCAAGAAAGTTTAGTGTATTCATATTCATTCTGTATTTCCACCTAACAACAATATAATACAGCTATGGCAAATAGCCATATAATATTGATAGATTTAGTTTTGGTGATGTGTTCCGGATGATCCGACCTTCATTTGTGTAGTTTTTAGTGCTGTTTTGATCTATATATTTTCACTGTTGGTTCTAAAAGTTCTATTTTTCTTACATTAATACAGCAACTTTAGGGTCTATGGGAAATCATTTGTCATTAGCTCTGACCTGCTCATGTCTTTACATTTCTTTTCCTCATATAGGCAGTATGCATAAAATGCAGTATCCCTAAAAATGTTTTAAATGAGCCTTTTTCAATTCAGAATAGTCCTAAAAGACTGTTGTTTTCTTGAACCAATGGCCTTTCATCTGTATTTGAAAGATGTGTGTGAAGTGATCCAAGCTTATTGAACCCATTTACGGATTGCATGTCTTGACAATATTTTCCTAATAAGCATCACCAAGGCAGTTTTGTGATGGATTTGTTGGTGAACTGGACCTCTTATAATACCTGCCTTGGTAGGGAGCAGCGCACAAATAGATTCAGTCTAATCCTAACTGACAGTTCCCATCGGATGGCCAAATAGAGGTATGCGGTCATGTGACCCTCCCACTCAAACTGCCATAACTCTGTAATTAGGGTGTGCTAGTTAATGCTGCCTTGTTATATGAATTATGCAAATATCGGTGCGTGTAATTGATTAAAGCCTCAGGTCTTGGCTCAAATGTTTGCTCGTTAATCCGCTGAGAGGGTCTCGTTATTGTAGTTTTTGGGCAGGGGTGGATGTTCCTCATTAATACATTGAAGGGAACAGTGATGGCAGGGGTATTGGCTTGTTAGTGGTGCTTTTGATGTTTAAGTTTCCGGCATAGGAAAAAGTGATGTCTGTGCAATGCATTATGGGAGTTTAGCCGGAACTAAAAAGAATTACGCTTTGCCTGCACCTGCTAATCTGGTCTGAAAGCCATGAGAAAGTTCCAGAAGTGTAGTGATGGAGAAGATTAGAGGAGCAGGTGAACTGAGTTGCATAGTAGGGCTGGCTGATATTTTGAATATTCATGATGACTTTTGTTGCCCAAGTTAAGCAACACTGTGAATAGGGCTCTAATTTGAAATGATTAAATGTTATTTTAGTTAACATGCAGAAAATTTGTAGTATATCTTACATTTTGCTTTAAACATTATATGAATGTAATCTGCAGAGCAGGACAAAGACCAAGAGCCAGTAATGTTAGTCAGCGTAGTTCTTTAGTTGGTGAAATTCATCATCTGATCTGTATTTCCACATTTTAGCTTCTTCAGCCAAATGGCCAGCAAACTTCAAGCATCCACCACCTAAATTTCCCCCAGGGTTCGCCAGTTGACATCCACTCTCTAATTTGGACTCCAAAAGCTTAAACCCCCATAACCCACCCCCACATCCCTAACCACTCTAGGCTATCCACCCCCCGTCCCCTCCCAACCCAAAACTCGAACCCTTACTCGGCCATTGAGCTGCCCCATCAGCTCTTCCTCTGGCCCTTCTGAGAAGCATCTCTCCTTTCACGGCGGGCCGTGGGGTTATTGTTCCTGAGTCGGCTCACTGCTTTACAATGACTCTCCACTCTATTAAGATGCGTTCTGCCTGTTACCGTCGCCCAGAGCAACGGGCTCCCCGCATAGCAGATATGTGCTGCAGCATTGTGGCCCGTGGGCCCGCGCAGGCAGTTGAACCCAGCACTCCTCGCACTTGACACCTCATGTGTTTGTGTAAAGGGGGGGCATTGTGATGTTTGGAGAATCGAGGATGGGGGGGGGGTCCAGGGACGTAAATAGGGTAGAGGAAGGCAGACAATTAAATATTGTCAACTCAAGGCTTCAGAAATCCCGCCCCTTCTTTACCTCTTCCTCCTCGGTGCAGATAGCAGATGGAATGTGAACGGTTCGACGGAGGCCCACGGGCAGTCGAGAGGAGTTTTATCCTATTAGTAGGGATGTCAAAATGAATTTCACACACACTAGTGGACAATGGTGACCAGAAGGGGCCTTAGAAGAAAAGGCTCCATTTTGTCACAAAGAGGCATTATGAAGTCACTGCAGTATTATGTTTTTGTCTCTCTGTCTTTCTCTCTTTCGCCTGCAAACGAGTCTAAACGCACATGCCTTTGTAAGCCCTCATCCAGACGCTCAGATCAATGTGATCCATGATCCAGGGGTCACACACTTTAACAGGCAAACGTTGACAGTATGATCAATATTTTAACACTTCTTTAACACTGGCTCTTACATATTTTCAAAACTGTTTATTCGTGGTGAAACATAAATAAATGACAGGATGCTGTAGGATCTTTTCCATTATTTATGT
>JAZGTJ010006212.1:1499-25493 GCA_036877575.1 Botia almorhae | reverse complement strand
TTCCCTCATTACTTGAGTTTCAGTAAGTAAATAACCACTATGATCTTTGTAGTCAGTAAGACATTTAACTGATTCAAATTGATTCAAAAGAGTCCCCGACTAGTTTTAGTCATTCAGGCAGGTCATCTGGTGTCTGATAGAAGTCAATTGTTTACAATGGTGAATGGTATTAAATTCAACAAAGACAAACGCAGTTAAAAAGATGTGTTGTCTGTGTATTGTCTTATTTGTTTATATATTGTATTATTTAGTATTTAGTAATTTTTTCTTATCATCAAATTCAATTGTATAGCTCTGGGTTTAAACACTGTAGACATACAGTATATCAGGTCGTCTTGAAAAACGACTGAACAGGCTAAACAGTATTGTGCAGGGCTTGTTGTGACATAAGGGCTGTATATTATTTTCTTGTTGGGTAACACGCCCTTACTACTAAAACGCCCTTGCTACAATTGTGATTTTATAGTAAGCATTAATGGGTCCATGTCTTAGGATTCGATCTAGAAAGACTGTATCGAAAATAGTGTTTTACCACTAGAGGGCGACTCGACAATATCAATATGTTTACAAACGTTCAAAGACGTTTGTAAAAACACTCAACAATGTATTTTAATACAAATGTATATAAACTTCAAAAACAAACAGAAGCCTGGATTTTCTTGCAGTATGCAACCACAGTGCACCAGTGCTTGAAAATAAACTAAGTTTCATTTGTAGAGGCTTAAGGCATTTCTATTGTCCAGGGGGCAATCCCTGGGATCAAACCCATGACCTTGGCGTGCTCTAACCACTGAGCTACAGGAAAGCTATCCTGATATTGCAGTTTTAAGCCTTTCAGAATGGTCTTTTGACATTGATTATAAATACTTTAACTAGTTATTTCACCAGTCACAGCACTATGGGTGAATGCTGATTCTTATCCAGGCATCTTAGTGTTTAAACATGAATTAAAACCACATACAGAAAAATCTTCATTTATTTAAAATAAATAAGAAATATTTTAACACATGCGTGCATCAAATGTATCTAAAGTCTCACATCCCACAACCACCCTTCACCATCCAAAATATGATTATCTTTTTCCCAACCTCAGTTTTCTCTTACCAAATTAAGACTTGTAGAAACTCTAAGGATGCTAATATAAAAGGCAGGAAAATATTGCATGGCAGAAGACCAACTAGGCAATATAAAATTGTAACAGGCTTACTGCTGTCTACCTGTCTTGCTGTTTACCATTTCAACACCCTTGCTATGCAGTTTTATGAACCATATGGTGTTTCAGACAGACACACATAAAATGCACCAGACTCACCAGTCCTGTTGTTAGTACAGTAAGTGCTGAAAATGACACTCATTATCTTACTGTTCAGCACCTCTATCTGTTAGTTTATCTTTTTGTACTCATTCACTGTCAGCATTGTTGTTGCTAAATAACCAGTTGCAGTGGTAAATATTATTTTGAAGAAATCTTGAATTAAAATTCATAACAGCCGTAACTATATGGAAAATAAAGAAGGAATCATTTCTGTGGATGGCTCATTTGGACTTTTTCAGGTGCTAATTTCCCTAAATAGTAACATAATTGCTTTGATAAAATGATATGCTTCTCTTTTGCTTCTCATGTCATTCCAATCACCCTATTTTCTTTCATGAAGCATAAATTGACATGTTTGAGTTTTTGTGTGCATGGTGATCTACTGCTAAATTTAACCCTTTATAAAACCATAATTTAACCATAAAGGTCTTTATGTATTATGTGCTATATGTAGTCTTCCGAAGCCAGAACAGCTTTCTGAGAAGAATAGACCTATTATTACAGATCTTTATTTAATGATTTGATACCAAATGCCATTGTTTCACATGAATTATTCACATGGTTATATTGCTGAATAATTACATTGTATGAAAAAATACAGCTGCTAATAAAATGTGAGAGCTATGACATAAATAATCAATAAATAAACAAAATGTTTTGTCTGTTCTTTAAAGCTATAATATGGCTTTCAGTGACTTGTAGGAATGTAGTGGAATTTAAATGTGGACTTCAAATATACTGTTATTGTTATATCCCATGTTATGCTAAGAACTGTTTCTTAGTGAGTAAAAGTGCCAGTACTGTTTATCTGCCATAGTTTGCATTCATACAGTATATGTTGTGGATTACAATAATGCCTAATGCTTCTAATCTAAATTAGTTTTTATATTCATTTTGTTCTGTAAAACTGCAAACCAGAAAACTGTTGTTTATTATTTGACTGTCTGCATCATACTTTCAAACTTCAAACAATCTAGATTTCAAAGTTGCAGATAGTTCTGTAGTGGTTGCTCATTTGCTTCAGTGCTTTTGTAAACTGAACGTATGAAAGCATAAAATACTTAAGATGCGCTATAAGGACTGGACTATGCAATGGCTAGACTATAGTGAGGTGTGCAGTGTGGGGTGCATCTGGACAGATTTGTGAACAGTGATTTTGCTTTGCAATGATCATGTAACATGTTGATATGTAATCTACTATACATATCCCTGTATACACATTCTTTCTATAAGCCTGTCCACCAAGACATTGGTTATAAGGGTTCTCGTCTTATATAAAGAGAGAGTGCAAAAATAGCGAATACAGTATATAAAACATTCACAAATCTTTGTCGCCCACTATAGTGGGACTATCTAATTTCTTAGGGTTTAGGATAAGCACAGATTGTTTGGATAGGTGAGGCGTGAAACCTTTGGTTCGGTCTGCACAGATTAATAGGAACTTGTTTAGGAACATACGGCTGACATCCTAAGATTTTCATTGACAGGATAGAAGAAAAGGTGGTCTGTATGAGTGGTTATACTCTTGTATCCTGTGAGTATCCTGTGACATCTTGCATCACCTTCCTTCCATTTATGCTTTGTGAAACCTGCATTTTGTTTAACATGTTCTTCCTGCTTAGGAGATTCGTCCCGCATTGTCAGGCCACATATCATGCAACCTTACATGATACTAATACATTAACCTTTGTAAGACCATTCAGTCGATTTCAATGAAAATATACATTCTTCATGACTTCACATCTCTGTAGCTATGATTTTCTCAAAGTTCAGGTCAAAGCTATGGCTGTCCATGTCCACCTCTGTCCTGCTGTCCATCTCAGCTGTCAGCTCCCTCAGGATCTTCTCCAGATCTTTGTTTTTCCTGTACATCTGCAGATAGTTGTACTGCAGCTGCTTTTGGTATCTGATTACTTTGTCTTTCTCTTTATTCCATGTTTGTCTCTCCTGTTGGAAACTGTTCATCATCTTATGTTTCTTTTGTTTTTCTTCCTTTAGTTCCCCTCTGAGCCTTTCCACCTCCTTCTGCAAGGTATCTATGTCTGTGATCCCCCCATTCTGATTCATTTTATTGGCTCCTATTCCCTCCCTGGCCCTCATTTTGGCCTGACCAACCCCAAAGGCCTCCATCCTGGCTTGGCTTATCTGCAACTGCAGCTGTTTCTCCTCCACCTTGGCTCTAATGGTCATTAGCTGCTGTTGCTCTTCTTTGGCCATTGCAAGGTCCTGCTTCATACCCTTGATGTCTGTTTCCAGCATGCTCACCTTCTCTCTGAGGAGGTCAGCCTCATTCTTCTTCCTTTGGAACTCGTTTTTGCATACCTTAAATATATGCAAATAAATAAAATGTCATGTTAAAATTGGGTATATATAACAGCATCACAAATTGCATCACAAATGGCTTGGAATTAAAAGCTTAGTTATTCATTTTCCTCCTCTAGCTCAGCTTTGCACAACGTGGAGCTAACAATGCCAAGTTCATGGGCATTGTTGTCCCAGCACACAAACATACAGATAATACAGTATGTGTTTGTTGTTTCACAGGCTAGAAGTTGTTTCACTGTTAGCAAACACACCTCGACTTCCGCGCTTCGCTGGCGGAAAGCTTCCTCATGCTCCTTGTTCTTCTGCTCCAGTTCCTCCATCTTGTTTTTGGACTCTTTGAGAGCAGCTTTAAGATTGACGATCTCATTCAGTTTGTTGGTGACCTCAGCCTGGGAGTCTCTGAGCTGCTGCTTCAGCAGTGAAATCTCACCTGACTTCTGGCACACCTATAAAAAAAAGCACAGTGTGAATTTCATGAAAGCTAATGAGTAGTTTATCCTTTTACCCCGATCCTCCTTTTTGTTATCTCCTATTACAGCTGTATTTCACAATTGTCTTTTGGATGCTGGTCACTCTTGGGGTTTCTAGACCTTAAATGGATGCACCAATTACTTGCCTCCCATTGTGTTTCTTCTAATGTGGGTACTAGATGGTTTTTCTGGCTCTCATAAGTACGAAGTCGAGCCTCTGCAGTCTTCCTGTCATGGTTTAGCTGGTCCACCTCCTCCTGCAGATGTTCCTTATCTTGCTGTAGCTGGATGACCTGAAGCTGCAAAAACTGCTGGGCTCTCAAAGCCCTCTGAGATACCTGCAGGTCACATTAACCATCATTAGGCTCCACCTAGATAATTGTGTTAATTATTATAACAGACACACTCATGTATGTTTAGAACCCTTTTGCTTTATGAGGACTTGGTTTATGGGTACAGATTTGCCTTCCTCTTGTTTTTCACACCATTTATTTTTACATTGGTAAGTAGTAGCTTACTTGACGGAGCTTTGTAGAACAGCTTTGCTTCAAGCCCTCCATCTCTTCAGCACAGTAGCGTTGCTTCTCCTCAAACAGCTGACATGTCTCTGACTCTTTGTCCTCAAGACTTGTCTGTAAATCCACCAGCTCAGTTTCACGTTCCAGAAGTTTCTGCTCCAGCTGCTGTATTATTGATTCGTCCATTGAAATTGGTGATCGTATGCAGCCACCCGATGTTGGCAGTTTTGTTGGGCTTTGCTTAAGCGCTTCTTGGTTTCCACAGAAATCGAGCCGTGGCTCGGGGGCTGAGACTGTCAGTGCCGCAACAGTTATTTCCGTATTTAAACTCACAGCAGCTGCCACATTTTCACTGAGGACGCCGATGGATCTCGTGTTAGTGCTTGTGGACTCTGTACTTCTGTTTGTGTCACTGATCCCATTGGTCCAACAGTTTTCACTAATCAAATTAGTCCCGCTACACATCCAGCTGGAGTTTACATTCACATCTGCTACACAACCCTGTGAGTTCTGAGATGTATCTGCATTATGAACTGGGCCTCCGTGGCACATCCTGTGACTTGTTGAAGTGCTTAGGTTGTCCATCTGACTGCTGCCACTGGTGCTGTGGGTGGGCAGGCTTGACATAGAGTTCCTCCCAGAGTCAGAGTAAGTTCCAGAGCTTGTATCCAGCTTGGGGTCTTGAAGATCTTTGAGCCTGTCTATGGGACTAATTCTTCTGCCCAGGATTGTGCTCAGGTTGTTATGAGTCTCCACTGAGGAACTGCTGCTGCGAGGAAGAACCGGTTTGAAGGCAGTGGGTCGAATCAGATCCTTCTCTATGCTCTAAATAGGATGGGACAAAGAATGAGTGGACTTGAATTTCATTAACAACATATGATCAAATTGGTATAAAATGTTTGGCATTATGGAAGAACACTCTCCATCCTAAAATCTATTGATCAAAAGCTCTCAAAATAATTACAATGATTACTGCCAGAACGTCACAACAAAACAGGCTGCGTAAGTGATTGATCCACACATAATGTCCACACAAATGGCTCCTTTCTTATTTCTTATCTCCTTTTTCCAACCATTTCTGCTTCCCCATAAGAGTACTTTCATACCCAGTTGGTTTAGTCTTTACTTCCTGTCCTTGTAAAACTGGCTTTCATTTTCCAGCAGGAACCTTCTTAAATTAGTCTATTGAGGCAGAGTGGGGCCTGCATGCTTGCCACACTGCCACTGGACCGACTCTCCAGGGAGATTAAGGCACTCTTACCTTGACAATCTGGAGGTTCAGTTAAATGGAGCAGATGCTGCTAAGCTCTTAGTGAAAGTGTCAGGGATGGGGATTACTTTAACAGCAGCTATACTTGACCGGTGCTTGAGTTTGTGCAATAACAATGCTCTGACAATGGAGCATCTTTTGAGTTTGTCTGCTTCAGTGTGATCTGATAAATGTTTTCTAAGCAGGTTTGGTGTTTTGTGTACGTGTTTAACACCCAAATTGCTTTGCAGGATGTATACCACTGCCAAAGTATGCAATGAATATTTAGGTGGTGATTATTTTACTTTGACTGTATAGACAATAAATTTTGTAGTGTCTATTTATGCTGTGCCTAACTCCTTTACCTTTTCTAGTTTTCCAGATAGCAGAACTAATTCTGGTGGACCTCCACTCTTGTCCATCTCAGCTGATGTTAGTCCATCTTCAGCTGTGTTAATATTATGGTAAACAGCTCGGGGTTTGTTGCTGACCTTGATGTAAAAGAAATCGTCACTTTTGCCTGAATGATAGCTGACTTTTGAGTTGTTGTCGGTGCTGCAATGTTCCTGAGAGAAGCCAGACTTCAGAAGGCCATCCAAGCTACGGCCTGTTTTCTTAGAATGAAGCCCTTTTTTGAGTTTATGTTCAGAGGCTTTGCACTGTTTGCTGTGGAGGCTATGGCCTGATATCAAACTGCTGACACTACCCATCTTTCCTGGGGCATCTGGAGAAAGCAGGTGGTGGTTGTGGTGGCAGCAGGTGTGTAATTACAGAATTTTAATGATGGAGGCAGATCTGATGGACTCAGATCTGATGGACACCCTTGTGTGGAGATTCCTCCTATTCTCATTTGGGAAACCTGGTAAAACATGGAGTTTAAGAAATGGAGTAAGATGTTTCCTATTTTCTTTGAAGAATATAGAACAGGAGCCTCACAAGATCTTTGCAGAACTTGACTCAATGTTTTCTTTACCTAACGTTCAGGGAGTCTGCAAACAGGCCTATTTGCCCAGGTGGGAGATAATAGGGGTAGACCTAATGACAGTTACCCGGAATATCCTGATTTTACAATTTTGAGGCCTGATTTACAATTTTTTTTATATATATATATATATAATATGCTTAAGCACATTAAACATAATTCTCTACACCACAAGGGAGATGAGAGCTGTCAGTCACAATACAGAAGTTCAAGAGGACCAAAGCTCTGTCACCAGCTAATCAGCCTTCTTTTATGATTCATATGTGCCTAAAGCATATATTACACATCCATAATCAACACATCATGCCTTCCATCTGCCTGTCTGCACAGATAAAGCAGATAGCAAAGGGGCCTTACGAACAAAAGACCTACCGTGATTGTCACACGTGGCTTTGTACAACTGGCCTAATTATAATAGCTGAAGTGTTAAAGGTTTGTTAGATAAAGAACATGGAAAAATGGCAGCTGTTTATTAATTTCACATTATGAATTTAGCTATTGAAATATACAAATTTAAATACATATTTAAGTTTTGTTTGTAACTTGATTGTAACAATTTGTCTTTGCTAATAATAAATCATGTGCCAAGCACAAAATTACAACCAAAATAAAATAAAATCGCTAAAATAGCAGGTATGTTAATACATTTTTAAACTGTATAATTTTGCAGTAAGCATATGGGCTTATTTTAATGAACTGTTTGAAAAGCTAATGTAACTCGTTGTATTTAGTTATTATTATGTTCTAAACTACTCGATTATTATTCACACAGCTTTATTATGCATATGCAGAAAGCAGCATTTCAAATTCATTTTGCCCTACTTCTACCTTATAAACAAACACATCAGCAATGGCTGATGTGTCACACAAGACCTAATGGCTATAGGCAGCTCTGTGGTGATCCCCTTCACTGAAAAACTGAAAATCTCATCAGAGTCTTTGTTTAAGAGTCACATATTTTCTCCTCAAGGCATGCCAACCTATGATGTAATGCTCATACATTTTGTTTTATACAAGGATTAAAATTAATGACAGTGCTTGCCATTATTATAAATGAACAAGTTCTGTCACACAATATAAGCAGCTGTTGTTAATTAAAATGGCACGAAACAATTAAAATAACTCATTAATCATTAGAAAACAAAGGGACTTTTACATGGATTTAACTTGGGTTTGCATTTCTTATTATTCATACTAAATGACAATATACACATTATTATGAAAAGCAATATTTTTAGTGATCTGTATTAAATGCATATTATTGTATTAATGCAAGAATGTAACAATTATTGAGCAAAAGGTTTAAAATAAGCAGTAAGCATTCACATGACTATTGCATTGTGCTCCTGACAAATGCAGAGACATCATTTCTATCCACGTGCAGCAGGTAAACAGTCTCACTTGGACAGTCTTAATGTTTGTCTGACTTCAATAACCCAAAATCACTTCTCTTCTCTCAGGTTCAAAAGCTTTTTGCAAGAAATAAATAGTAGATGGTAGACAAGACTTACACTCAGAGCAAATAAATCCACACACCCAGCATTCGTGTTCAGATCTCATTCGCATGCTCTCCACTCTGATGTATGTGCAAATCAGTATGTGTTTGTCCTTGAGTAAACCAGTCAGTGAATACTCCACACTGCCGTTAGACAAGCGACTACCATGCGAAGGGGCGGATCTTACAGCCATTCAGCTCCCCTGAGTTTTTGGGAATAACTGACATGTACATGTTGCTGGGAGACGGGACCCCGGGGTCCCCTGGGACAAGAAGGGGGCAGAGACCATTACACCTCTTTACATAAGACGTGTGCCACTAAAGAGATTAACTCACTGCTGCTCACAGTGGGCTGTGTGCACCCCTCCGTCACACTCGCTTTCTTTCTTGCTCTCCCTCTCTTTCACTCTCTCTCAGTGTAATAGACATACACCTAAACCCTAAACATAATAAAACACATGGAATACACAAACTTGTGATACTCTTACAATTGTAACACTCTTATGCATTTGTATTGGCATATTTGTATCGTTTTTTAGACAAAAACACACACACACACATTTGTGTTTCCATCATGGTGGAGACTTCCCACTCACTATTGTTTTTAAAGTGAGTTAATGCTATTTTATTTCCCCAACCCCTGACCCTCAAAAAAGATATTTCTTATGTTAATCAAGTATTAATTCCAGGTTTTACTATTTTTCTGAGGACATTTGGTCCCCACAGCGTAGGCAAAACCTGATCCACACACACACTCCTCCCAGCTGACTCACTTTGCCACCCCCCTCCTCTCCAAACTGCCCAGCACCCTCTCTGAACAAATACCCCTCCAGCAGAAGACAGAGGAGCTTGATGTTCTCTCCCTCTGCATGTTTCTTTGTCCACTGAAGTGTACCGAGGTTTACTGATCTCCAGCATTTATTTAGGCTGAGTGCTACATTTACATTATAAAATAAATGACTTGCTAACAACCTGTTGTTTGTTTACAAAACTGATAATAAAATACTGATATTAATAACTGGCAATTTAATGTTTTAATAGCCTTCCAAAAAGCAATTAAACACATGGTTTAAAGTACCTCTTCAGCTTGTAAACAGCCAGTGTTGCTTACTACCGCAAAAACTATTCCACTTAAGTTCTTAAATATAGATTTCTGCTACAATAACTTTCAGGCTCTTTTCACGTTAATGTATTTTTGCTTGGTCCACTAGATTTATTTTTGTGTTTTTGCAAAGACTAAAGAAAGGAAATTAGCAGAAATTGGTGTACAGTAAGCATTGACCCCAACAGTTGTACTAAACTCAAAGTCTTAGATCTTCCGTCTTCAGATTACTGTCGCTGGATAAAAATATCTACATATTGGAGTAAACTCAGAATGTCATAAAAAACATTACGCAGCCATTGGTTTTCACCCAGGGTTCTAAATCTGTGTTCTGTAAGTTCACCCGAAGCGCAAATTCAGCACCATTGGGACCAGAACAAAGAGAGCAGACTTTCAGACAATCATTCTGACTGTGAAACTCTATCCCAACCCTGCGGATGCACTCCTTTGTCCACAACTCCAAGGTTGGATTGGCTGTGGTGTTTGGAACAAATCCGATTTGCAGAGCTGAACCAACAAAAATCAAACAACAAAAAATTCTTAAATGCTAAACATGAGTGAATAAAGTATCTTTGTAAGCATTAGCATGATTTGTTAAGCCACATCTCCAAGTATTACTTTTAGCCCAACAGGATATTGTTTAGGTTGAAGGTTGATATTGTTGAAGTTTGATTCAGCAAAATGACGGCAGAAGGCACTGTATTAATTCTTTAGATGCTCATTGTAAGTGCTTAGTGGAGGGAGCAATGGAATCAATATGTAAAATAGGCAGGAGCCATGGACAATGGACTGGCATGTTTGCAAGTGTGTGAGGAATCAAAGGTCGACCAGTCTACGTCTGTGGCCTCTTGGGACAGAGGGCATAGACAGCATGCTGAATGTGTTTCCTTAAATTATGAATGTGGATTTAAGTGGTCAAGGAGTTCTCAGAGGTCCTACTGTTTAATATGGTAACCTTCTAAGAAACTGATGGAGCAGCAGTCTAATAGTGAGATATGTTCATGTATAATGTCAGGCAGTTCTGCGTAGGATACTTTTTGATTTATGACACCTTTAGCTGGATGGAGTTCTGGGTTTTCAGGTGGGAGACAGCGGATGTCGCCATATGGCAGATGACTGTTTTGAACAAAAAAAAGCCCCTGAGTGAGAGCATAATATGAGCTCTGTTCTAAAGGTTAGTTAGCTTCTAACTTTCTATATAGGTAGCATTATAATTTGCTTGTAATTGACAGATGACTTTATAATTGACAGGAGCACTCTTCCGCAGCATAGGCAGCCACAAAAGTAAAACTCCATGCAGAGCAACTAATTTTAATGGAGTTTGACATTAGCATTTTGTTTGGCCAATGGCACAATTGTCTATGAACAATTTTGGCACAATTACCCTGAACTATTTTTAATTTTTTTTAAATTAAAACTACTAGATTTTAAAACGGCATCCTTTACAGAAGTGAATAAATTGCTAAACGAAGTGAAGGCAATTTTTTTTTTCTGGTGGAACAATGACCAACATACCTTTCTGTCAAAAATGTATATGCAAATTACTGAGAGCTAGGGTAATAGATATTTAAAAGTAACTTGGAAAACATGGCACCCTTTTTTTAAACGAAATCAAGTCAAATTAAAAACTCCCATTTGTTTAGAATTTACTTCCATTTTGCTGCTCAGCTTCTGCCCTCAGAATAATTAATTTAACTCATTCATAATTTGTTTCCAAATTACTTTTAACATTAATCTAATAACTGACACTCCCCTAGCAGAAAATATCTTTTAAGCCTAACTTTCAGATTCTGGCTTATGTAACCTCCTTTTAAAAGGAGTCACCATTATAATTACCAGCAGTAGAACACATGATTTACAGTTGGATAGGGAATAGGTAATATGGACATCTGATGCCGGGTTTTGGCGCTTTATGCTCACGGCTGTTGTTCCATTATTCTCAGAGACAGATGAGTACGATATGACCTAATCATACAGTCAATGAGCTGAGCTCAGTGGGAGCTCTGACAGAGGGCCCATGTGTGTGTGTGGGAGGGGCCCCCAGCTATTGGAGGTGGAAAGTCGAGCTGCTTTAATTGGCCATGAAAGACCTTTATCACAGACAGTGGGCCTCTTTTGAGTGTGTGTATGTGTGTTGTACTTGCTTGTCACCCTATGCAGGACAAAAACACCCTGTAAGAGGTGTGGCCAGCAGACATTGTTCAACGCATGGCCAATCCATTACTGCAAGCATGCACTGAGACCCAGTTTGGACTGTTGTACTGTAGAAGATTTACTGCAGTCTGAACAAAGAAAATACACTGCTGCACTTCACCACACCTGGAAATGCCAGATGGCATCCAAAGTCTTACATCTGCGCTATTAAGAATCTGAATGTTTTGTCTGTATTCAAGTTAGTGCTACTATCATGATACTGTATTTTTTAACATAGTATCTAGCATGTGTGTGGCATTTTTTGGTGAAATGTAATGTATCAAGAATCTGAAGACTGTTAAACAACAACTGTTATATTACAACAGAAAGATTGGTGTGAAGGATTTGAATTTGGGTCTCTTGACAATTACCAGGTGCTGTGAAATCACCTAGATTGATCTGCATCCAAATTGCAAATCACTTGGGGAAAACATCATGTGCAATGTCAAGTTTTGATGTTTAATGCAACATACTGTAGTCAGAGTAACAGCCGCTGGTGTGTTTGTTTGTTTTCTTGTGAGATTGAATAATTGTTTTACCCAACTCATTTCACAAAGAAACATTTTGAATCTTAAAACTAACTGATATTAAAATGCCAAAACAAGTATTTGTTTATTAATTACAGCAAACAGCTGCAGTTGAATTTTTTTTAATGAAAATGAATTCTTTCATTAAAAATGTTACAAATTGTGATATTATTGTGACCGGTAATTTCCATAAAATAGTGAAATGTTATTCAACTTTAAACGAGTAGTCAGACCTTGTCTATAAAGTTGTGTGTGGCTGGTGAGAATATAAAGAATAAACTGAAATTAAGATGAGTCCTGTGGGGATAATGCTGTTTTTCAGTCACACCTTCGGCTGTGTGCCATAAGATCATTATACCGCTGCATCTTCCCAGCAGTCAGTATGAGTGTGCTAATTACCTGAACTGAGTGTAACTTAAGGAACCCAAATGAATCCATATTGACTTTAACACAAATTTCTTCTGATGCATATGTAATATAATAGTTTGGCTGTATTCCTCCTGATCTGCAGAGGGTTATAGGGAGTAAAAGTCTTTTAAACTTAAGCTGTACAGTTATGGCTGTATCTTGACTTCCTCACATAAGTGCTTGTCAGTGTGGGGGTTATTTCTTGTGGTCTCAACATGCTGGCAAATCTGTTTCTTTTTTGAGCATGTGTAGCATGTGCAGACTATGCATACAGAGTAATGAGTAATGAGAACACACAAATATTTGATGAAATAGTCGGTTTACATTAAATTATTTAAACCCAATTTTTAGTCATGCTTTTTAATATTGTGTAAAATAAAAGTATATTAAGCATTTCTGTCCGCTAGTCTACAACTTTAGGTTTATTGGATATATTTACTCTGCTCACCGCAATGCATGCCGGGATTGGCTTATCCCTGAATGACGTGCACTACTGCTTAAATCTGGTTTGGATAAAATAAGGTATATTAGAGGGCAGTGTAATTAGGATTCCTACAATTTAGAACAGGCTTCATGTCTGGAGAGTGCATATGATGTCTTAAAATGTAGCCTGTGTAGGGTGCTCACTAGATTTTGTGACAGATGCTTGTGTCCCCTTCCAGCATTTTGGTTTGTATTGACATTGGCATTATTTATCACTTGGCTTTCTCTAAACAGGAAATCTCACATGTATTCTCCATTTAAATCTATGTGTGTTATAAACTAGTGTCATCAGCAAAAGAAATAATGCTGTTTTACATATCCATCCATCATCTAGTCAGGGTGTCTTAATTGGTGGTATATTGCATGCAGCTGCTAAGGGTCTGTGGGGAAAGTCTTGTTAGCTGTCTCTATCTCCCTGTCGACCAGCAGATGTGATCTTATCATTCCTAATCAAGAAAAAAACTGAACATAATGGCCATCTGGATCTAAGTCTGTCACTATATCCCAGCCTTGTAGACATTGCAGAGTGTTCCCCTGTTAATTTTCTCGCATTATGTAGCAATTTGTGTGTAATCAGTAACTGGTTGTAAAGGCAATGGGACAGCTGTTTTTAGTCACTTCTCCATGTTAATGATTGTATTCCATGATGCACCAGTTAGCTTATCAGACTGTTATCCAGCAACATACCACAGAATTTGTTATCGGTTTGCAAATGTTCATCGCACAAAATGTAAGTTGCAACTGGCAGAACAGTTGAGGCTTTTCTCTTTTGACTCATTGTAATCATGCTACTGTATAATTTAACAAGTTCTTGTAAAGAAAAACAATGTCTATTGAATTTTTACTCATTGAATTTTATTGAAAATTGTGTGTTTTATAGAAATTTCCTTTTTGTTGTCTAAGTGAGCAACACTAACCATGGGGTTAGCCAAGTAAAGGCATCCCATTGGTCACATTCTTTATACTCAAGCCCTTTATAAAAGTGATCTCACATTTGAAGCAGTTAGGAGTTAATGCAGTCTTTGAATAAGAGCTCTCAATGTGAAGGGGGGAGGCATTAGAGTGGAGTAAATAATTCAAATAGAAGGACATCTCCACCATCAATCAGAGTCTCTTTAACGCCCACTCTCTTATGCATGGGGACCACTTAGACTGCTTAAATGATACGCCCTCCTTTGAAAGTTACACTTCAGTTATAATTGTGAAGAGGAGAAATATATACAGTAACAGCCGTGTCTATTTATCTGTTTTCACATAGAAGCTTTTGTGAAACATCCTTCTCGTTATTTATTTTGGAGAAAACTTATGTGACTAACTTCATGCTGAAAAAGTTTGTGACTGATAACAGATTTTCTCATGCCTTGGTGTTTTCAATCTCACCGCCAGCACAACAATAATGCCACAAAACAATAAGAAACTCATTTGCTGATTTGCATGCAGTATTTCAGTGCAAAAAAGTCAACCAAGATCACACAGTGCAGCCTAATGTAGTACTAAATGCACTGTATTAATATTAAGTATTTGTTATTCCTGTACAAACCACACCTTTTATGTAAATTAGGCTCAATAAAGATTAACAAAATTAACCCTATTTATAAACAAACAGGTAATAAATAAAATTTTATTTTAGAATTTAGAATTTTTGATCTCATCAAATAGCATTTGCCCAATTACCTGATTTGCATAATTTGTTTAGTAAATCGGTGCTGAAATGTTGCAGACAGCGTTTGCAGTAATAAGCGTTTTGCAAGTGTAACTTTCTATGAAATTAATGTGTAATAAATGCAATAAAACAGGTGGCAACCTGTTTTGTTTACAATTAGACCCCCAATCTCACTACACATGGATGGAAAAAAGGAAAGAAAGAATGATGGTGGGTTAACTGTGATTATAGCCACAACCCCAGTGCCCTTTGACCTTTGCTGTTGTGGAAGTCTTTGTGAAATGCAGAGAAATAAGAGAATAATGCCCAGATTTTTGACAGTTTAAGTGCAGTGTTAAAATAGAGAAATGTAAATTTGTGGATTTATAGCAGAAAAATTAAAGTTTAATGTTACAAAAAAAAAGTCTTAACATTAGGAGATTAAATGCAAAATATAAGGACATTTAAAGATTTAGTTAAATTGTATTTTGGGACAAAAATCCTTGCTCTTTGGCACATGTGCTAAAGTTATCATAAGTAATTTCATAATTTTGATTGTAATTTCAAATTATTGTGACTTTAAACAAATACTCATGCTATAAGGTAGTTTGTCCTCATGTTGCTTCTACAAATAATAATAATAAACATACGTTGAAGAAATGTTATGTGTAGAGCTCAGTGTATCTGGTAAATAAACTCTGTCTTTTTAATGAAGTTTCCATACAACATTTTCAATTCTATATTTAGAATAGACACCAATAAAAAGTACAAGCAACCTATTAAAAAGTGACTGACAGATATTCAACAAACAAAGAGTGCTACAGATGTCAGGTATAGACGGAGTAATCAAAGTGGTCTTCAAAAGAGCCTGTGATTTAGGGAGATAGATAGTTTTGGCATCACAGCTAGCCTTACAACTTTGTGTAAATTAGCCTAAGAACAACGTATTGCTTGTATTCAAAAACACCTTTGATACTTCTATTTAAAGGCTGTGACTAAATGACAGGTTGCTTGAGGAAGCTTGTGCTCCACACCCTCGAATCTCTCACCTACACAAGATTTCATAAGCACACACATGAGTAATTTCTGAAGGCCGGAATGAACACGTTTCTCTATTCAAAGGATTAACTGCACACAAATCAAATCCCAGTGGTAATACCTTTAAACGCTTTGAATACACAAAGTTGCAAATCTGAAAAAAAACTATCGATGAGATCATAGTATTCCAACTGTCTGTTTAGTGGTGTGTCATGTTGTTGACAACAGTTCTACAAGGAAAAAGCGTGAACCATATTGAGAAGAAAAACAGGTGTTTACAAGACACATGGCTTAGCTGTGACATTTTGTTGAATGTGGTTGGCATGTGGATGGGGGAGTAAAACGTCTTGGACATAACCAGAAATCCCTGATTTTAACGAACTCCAAACGAACTGTAAAATAACTGACTCTCTGTTAAAGGGATAGTTGACCCAAAAATGAAAATACTATTATTCACTCACCCTCATGTGTTTTTCCATCAAACATAAAACAAGAATGTTTTCTGATATAATAAAGATTGAGAGAGTGAAAAAACTACATGAGGGTGGGTAAATGGTGAAAAAAATGTTAGTTTTTTTAGAGCATGATGCCTTTAAGACAACATGACAAACTTATCCAGTCAGTGCGAAGCCAAACGGTAGCCAACTGTTCCTCCCACATGCAGAGACAGTGAGAAAGAATAAAAAACAAGGAAACAGGAAGCTTAGTTTAACGGTTAGGGTAACTTGATCACAGGTCCAGTGCTTGTGTGTGTGTATCAACATAAAAATGTGCGTATTTGCATCATACACACACCCACACACTGCAAAACATATCTGTCACAGTGCCTCTAAATATGAATAAAATATTAATGTCTTAATATTTTTCGGAACCTAAAGAATATTAATAACAAAACAGGTTCAAAGAGCCTGTGTTTTCCCAATGTCTTGTATATACTTTATGATGTTTTTTAAACTTGCCTTGGCATGTACAGTAACAATAGACTTGTTTGCATTGTTATTCAGTATTATTCTAGTCTAGAGTTTCCTTGAAATCTGGGAGACAGGATGAGACATGCTTCATTTTTGGAAGAAAAATAACATTTTTTTAGATTTTTATAATCACAAGCTTAATGCGTGACTTACAATCTTCTTAACATTCTGCCAAAGTTAAAATGTCAACAAATAATAAATGAAGTATGTGTGTGTTTGAACATGTTTGTTATGTAAAGAATAAACAATGTGAAATGTTATCCGATCAAAAATAAAAAACTGATATAAGGATATAAGAGTAAAAATGGGCATTCATAATATGCTTTGCTGAGACATAATTCTTTAATACAAGATATAATGCATCCCTACTATAATGCTTTACTGTTCCTGTGACTACTCTCGTACATGTGTGCAAAGCCTTGGCACGTAGTAGTAGTTTTTGCACATTGTTCAATGTTGGGTAACATTGTAAATACCCATAAATAGCTTGTGCTTCTTGCAATGTGCATGCTGAAAACACTCATAAATTGATCATATTGACATGCATGATAGCCCCACATACCAGTGACCAGTAAACAAACATAATACATCACTGATAGTTTGTCGAATAACAACTATTTGAATTCTGTAAAACTACAACTAGTCTAAAATGAATGGTGACTCACCACTTATTTATGCTCCTCTGTGTGTCTTTGCTGTGCACATATAAAGTACCCAGGATCTGCTTGTATGAAAAACAAGAGCATGCATTATTTCCTCAGTCTCCTCTGGCTTGTGCTTTCCTTCTGTGCTGTGGGCTGAGCCGCCTCTGACTGCCATGATGTGGGTGTTTTGTATTACGCTCCCTCTCCCTTTTCTTTCTTTCGCTTTATGCCTCGCTTTTTACCTGTCCTACCTCAGACATCTAATTTCAGATCAAGTTCTTGTTCCCAAGAACTACAAGAGCTTGTTTCTGCTTTGATTTTCACCCTTAATCGTATAGACTTTTGTAGAACTCTTACATAATGCTACCCACCCATCCCACTTAACTCTCACATACACCTGCTGCATTCTGTCCTGTGATGCCTTCTAGGAAGATTGTGATCCATCAAAAGACACAGAGCACTTATTCTGTCATTTATATATCAACATTGTGTCTTTACACAGAATTTCGAGCAGGCACAGTGCAGGCTTAACTTGGCTGTGAAAATATGTCCATATTTTCTTATTCTATGTGTGTTTTTAAGATGGGGAAACAAATTGTGTTAGATATAACCTTGGGAATCTCAACATAACCCTTGCTGCTGTGAAAGAGAGCAGCGACAGTCAGAAGTTATTTGATACTTGTGATGTCCCAAAGGGCCATTTAATGGGGCCATTCCGGCACTTAAGTCCACTGCAATCTGTTATGACTGTGACCTCCAAGGCTGTATTTACACTGCAAGTCTTTTGCTCAGATCCGATCTTAAGTCCATATCTCATTTTTTGGCCCGTCTGTTTACACTTGTGCATCGGATGTGAGGCGTGTGTGTTAATCTCCTGGCCCAAAAAAACATGATTGACCCTCACATTGTGGATGAACTTTAGCTAATTCATCTGTTTAAAAGGTAAAAGTTCACCCAACAGCAATTAATTAAAGCGAAAGTGTTTTGTTTAAATGCTGCCATCAATAAAGACGGCTTTAATGTCTTTTACATCAGTGACATGACAACTTCATATATCCTCATAGACTCTTTATATTTGGCTTTAATGCTCTTTATTTTGGGTTGGCATTGCAGCCAGGTTTGGTATATCAAATTATGACCTTTAATGCAATCTGTCATGGAACAGTGACGTTATAGCCAAGGTGAATCGGATATGTGTGTTTAGACATAGGTCGGATGTCGGATACGAAAAAATCAGATCTTGTGTGTTTACACACGTGCAACAAATTCCGATCTGTGTAAGATATGAGTAAAAAAGTCAGATTTTTTTTGTGCCAGTGTAAACGCAGCCCAAAAGACACGAATGGCATAAAGCAGATTTGATTATTGTACAAAACTGTTCTACATCCTTCTAGATGTTTTCTTAATTGATACAGTATGAATAATCCAAGTGTGATAATCGTTATTTAATTTAATTTGCATGGCTTGTTTCTCATGTTAGATATTGTGGATTACAGAAAACATGCAAATTTAAAGTTTCATTGGCTGTTGAACAAGAATGAATCAGTTACAGCATAATCAGAGGGGGGAAACTAATGGAGTTAATGTGCATTAGGAGAATTAATGGTGTGTTCTGTTTTGATGTTTAAGGATGTGACACAAATGAAACTACAGTGTATTTTACAGATCCAAAACACTTGTCTTGTGCTGTTTTTGTAAACCTCAGGATGTTATTTATTCATGTTTATTCTATGTGCTTTGATAAGTCTGTCAAGTGCTCTGTGTTTCCTTCTGTCTCTTTATTTCCTCCATCCTACACTCGTCTCTTGTTCTCAGGCTGTGGTTATGTAACAGAGTGACTGAATTAATGATCAGTGTGGATGGAGGGCCAGAACACGGATCAGAGCATAACGCAACTCACAGCGTATCTGAGCAGACATCCACATACTAAAATTATTCTTAAAGGAACAGGGTGTCATTTTTGTTGTTAAAATACATTAATGTTATTGATTATGTACAACTGACTATTAATATACTATAAGAAGCCATTTGTAGGTTGGTTTCTCCAAATAGTGTTAACATTTGGGCACGATTAAAACATTCCTCCAAAAACTAACCCAGTTGCGTAATGCAAACTGTGATTGGCACATTTACATTTCTTCTATGTGAAGTAAAATCTCTCTAAATAGACACATTTCAAAATAATATAATTGGTTCAAAACATCATGAGAGGGCCTGGAGTGAAGCTAGGTGTCATGGTGATCATACTCTAGTGGACCAGACTGACATAGCAACATTAGCATTCAACAGTTTTGGCTGGGATCTGTTTGATGGTTGAGTGTTTTGAAAACCTGATTTGATGTTTATTTCTGCATTTCTGGGCTGAATATTCTAGGGCTGTAACAGTATTGAAAACTGAATAAACCTAATACAACACCCACAGTATGTACCGCAGTACCCTAATGTCATACTGAACGCCCCCCGCTGCCCGGCCCAACCCTGGCCCATTGTTGAGGTTGACCTCACACATCACAAAACTAAGTTTCATTATTTATGCTTAGTAATTAGTACACTTTTACTAACTAATAAGAGTTGTATTTTGTTTCTAAGGGCCTAAAATTCAGCGTGGGATTGCGGATATTGCACACATTTTTCTTTCCCTTAAGTTTTAAGATAATAATTCAAGAAATTCCCGCAAACATTTATGAACTTGTGGATTAAACCACACAGATTAACAAATAAATACTTTTTCCTTCAGTCTGTAGTTTCATAATCAATGTGAATCAGCTCTCTCTCTCTATGCGCATGTGCAGGGATCTGCATGTAACATCTGTAAAGATGATGTTTTAAAAGTTTTCAAGTGTTAAAGTTTTCTGCACTTTGAGGAAGTTGAGACGAAACGATCATTCGTGTTTAAAATCTGTGCGGCGCTGGAGTGATAACTGCCCACTTATAATACAGCAAAACTTTTCATAAGAAAGACTTAAATCTTAAATCAGACTCCACGGTCACCACCTTATAGTGCATTTGTCACATTGTGTACCTCAGAAGATAAATGAAACACGGTTCTCTCTATTAGGACTTAACCTGTTGATATTTTCAGTGCATTTTCATAACTTTAAAATTGTCCTTATTTAACACAACAGCATCTACATGGCCATTGACTAATTAAGTTTAAATAACTGCAAAATAGTTACAGATGGCATATTTCTGCAAGTAAATTACATAAACAACTTTAAATATAAATCAACACATGATGGCAGCACACTGTCCTGGTAAACAAGTGTGAATAGTATAATAATGTAACAATAGTTCCCTGGGAGGGTTCCCTGTACACTTTAAGTACACTGCAAGTTACTGTCTTCAAGTATTATTATTATTAATTTAAAAGTGAATCTAGTGTTCTTTAGCATTGTTGGTGCCATGCCATGTACTCTGCCTCCACAGAAAACAGAATCAAATCGTGGCACCAAAGCCATGATATGAATCAAACAATGGCATTGGTATATCATTATACCCCTAGAAATACACACTTCAACTTTAACCATCCATTATGGAAATGATCCATTGACATCAAATACAACATATGTCTTTGACGGTTTCAGCTCTGCTACTGATAGATTGTTGTCATGCTTTTTTGAGGGGCAAAATGTTTCAGTATGGTCAGTAGCCTTATTGAATTTGTAATTTGCAGCTGGCGTCAATAATGTCAATCCACTTACAAACCCCCTGAGAGCCTGTTTCAGTCGCAGTGCAGTACTGGTGGATTATGGGAAAGACCAAGTTTTACTCACAGCAGTCCCATTTTAAAGTAAAATGAGCAGTTAAAAAAGCCTTTTAAATCCTGCTCGGGTAGCACTTGCAACAGCAGTGGACAAAGTAAAGATTATCATTATGTCACTGTCATTTTAAGTATTATATTTGGCAAAGTAAGAATCTGTCATGAATCGTATGTAATATTGATTTCTTAAATGTCTGTTTGTGACAGATCATTTTAAATCTTTAGACAAGTTCACTTATAAATCAAAGCAGATGTCCTTTTAAAAGTGTGTTTAACTCTCTCTCTCTCTCTCTCTTTGTCCTTTATTAGTTGTTTGCCAGTGATTTCTGGCAGTAATGCCTGATTGACTCACCTCATACCCATCTGTTCTCTCTCTCATATGCACATCACAGTATTTGGTGTAAGAGGGAAGTGACCCTAATCACCTCACCTCAATACTCCACAAACACATCTGTGCTCCTGACCGCATCCTCTTGCTAAAGCAACCCCAGGGGAGGCATGTTGAGCTGAAGGCCACATCAGGTCAAATAACTGCTGATCTAGAACCAGTGTGATGCTCCCGAGCTCAGATTCAAAAAGACCTTTAGCACTGCTATATTCAGTTGTCTCTGCTGCCAGGCTGAGTTTGACACAGATCATTCACAGCAAGCTGTGAGACAATCAGCTGTGATCAAGAAAATGTAACCTTACATTGAAAGTTTTTTAATGGAACTGTCCTTTATTTAAACATTCTGTCATGAAAATGTAAGTATTTTAGTAAATCAATTGCATTGGTCCATCTTAAGCTTAAGTGATATATGTTGGAACATGCACTCCTAAAAACTACTGAAAAAGTTTATTCTTCACAGCAATGACAGAACCACCATTTTTTGGTTCCCCAAAGAACCTTTTAGTCAGATTTTTAAATGAGCACTTTCTTTCTTACCTTTTTATAGTCTGTAAAAGTTTCTTAGCCTCAAGGAGGCTTTTTTTGGAGCAGGTTCTGTGGATGTTAAAGGTTCTTTATGGGACTATAGGGCCCGACAAGGAACCTTTCAGGAACCTTTATTTTAGAAGTGAAAAGTGAAAGTGGTGTATTTGTCAGTGTATGATAACCCATACTTGAAATGTGACCTCTGCATTTAACCTATCCAGTGAGTAGTGAGCACGCACTGCAATTCATGAACACACACACACCCAGAGCAGTGGGCAGCTATCACTGCAGCTCCTGGGGGAAAGGTGCCTTGATCAGGAGCTGTCCTGGATCTGTATTGATTTTTCTCTCTTCCATCAGGACAGACTGAGGTTTTGAGTTCCGCTGTGGAGGGATCAGACACAGGCACAGGATTTAGGAAGCACTCAGTGCTTGCTTGACTAATTACTGTATTTGCATTGTTTTAGTCTGAATGCTTCACATTTCTAAATATTTTAAACACTTTTGCTAGTGAAAATCTATGACCTAAAACAGTTTTGACAACACTATTTTTGAGCTCCATTGGAGCTTTTAAAGTTCAGAAAAAATCAGAATTTGTTGTATAAGCCCTCGATCGTTTATGAGCAAATGTACTTTTGCCATTAATTATGAGATACTGCCCCCTTGGGGTCAGAGTGTCAACAGCCCTGGCTTTCAACACTTCAGTAGCCTTTAGATTATTTTAGTTTATCTCTCTATGTTAGACAAAAAGAGCTTAAATTTAATATTAATACTTTTATTTTTATCTCAGACTACTGATGTAAAAGTATATAATTTGTATTATTCAGAAAATCAGAATTATTTTTCTTCTTATAGTCTGTAGTTTGTAGTAAAAATATAGTCTTTGTTACATCAAGGCATTATTTAATACATCTCTCTTGCCATCAAAGGCAAAGCAGTATCCTAAAACCGGGATCTGATGTCTCATTTTTTGTTAGTATAATATTATTGCAATACACCATCACCTCCTAATTTTCCCTGTCAAAGTCCCTGTCAATTACACTGTAGGTCTGATGTCACACTGACTATCTTCATCATTATTATTATAATCACATTGGTTATTAGATCAAACAATCTGATCATCTAGGATTGTGCCATATTTATTACGGAGGAGGCTCCCCTCTTCCGCGCCACCAGAGGGAACCCTCGCCAGAGTACTGAACTAATTCGGACTACAACTCCCATGTGCCTGGGAGTTGTACATGTACCTTGCTGATTACTTCCCGTTTGGTACCTGTTTAACGTTAACAAGACTATTTGAACCCCGGATCATCAATGACTCGTTGCAATGTCTTGTATTGCCTTTTGCATGCATTTCAGAGCGTTATTTCTGTGTTGTTTGCCTGGTTATATTTTGGTTTGTTAATGGTTTTGGATTGTTTATGGTTTTCTGATTGTTCTCTGCCTGCCTGTTTGACTCAGTTTTTGGAGTACATTTTGGATTGTTTGCTGCCTGGCCTGAACTGTGTCTGTTTAACATTGGTGATTGTTTGCTGCCTGCCTCGACCTTCGCCTGTTATACCGTTTACGTTTTTGCCTTGCCTCCTATATTTCTGTATTCTGACACAAATAAACGGCTGCACATGGATCCTCACATCTCCATGTCATCACAATATTTAAGTAATGACAAAAATGTGATACACAAAAATTTTAATGACAATATTATAATGTTTTAATTTTGCAAAATCAACCTAAATTAACACATAATTTTCATATATATATATATATATATATGTATATATATATATATACACACACATACAGGGGCTGGACAATGAAACTGAAACACCTGGTTTTAGACCACAATAATTCATTAGTACATTTACATTTAGGCATTTGGCAGACGCTTTTATCCAAAGCGACTTACATTGCATTATAGTCATTGATCACTATATACTATATATACATTGAGTATGTGCA
>JAZGTJ010006211.1:11667-22349 GCA_036877575.1 Botia almorhae | reverse complement strand
GAAATCAGGGTCCCAGAGTCTGGAGGAAGAGAGGAGAGGCACAGAATCCACGTTGCTTGAGGTCCAGTGTAAAGTTTCCACAGTCAGTGATGGTTTGGGGTGCACTGTGTTTTCTAAGGTCCAAGGTCAATGCAGCTGTATACTAGGACGTTTTAGAGCACTTCATGCTTCCTGCTGCTGACCAACTTTATGGAGATGCTGATTTCATTTTCCAACAGGACTTTGCACCTGAACACAGTGCCAAAGCTACCAGTACCTGGTTTAAGGACCATGGTATCCCTGTTTTTAATTGGCAAGCAAACTCGCCTGACCTTAACCCCATAGAAAATCTATGGGGTATTGTGAAGATGAAGATGCGATATGCCAGACCCAACAATGCAGAAGAGCTAAAGGCCACTATCGGAGCAGTGCCACAGACTGATCGACTCCTTGCCACGCCGCATTGCTGCAGTAATTCAGGCAAAAGGAGCCCCAACTAAGTATTGAGTGCTGTACATGCTCATACTTTTCATGTTCATACTTTTCAGTTGGCCAAGATTTCTAAAAATCCTTTCTTTGTATTGGTCTTAAGTAATATTCTAATTTCCTGAGATACTGTATTTGGGGTTTTCATTAGTTGTCAGTTATAATGATCAAAATTAAAAGAAATAAACACTTGAAATATATCAGTCTGTGTGGAATGAATGTATATGTTATACAAGTTTCACTTCTTGAATAGAATTAGTGAAATAAATCAACTTTTTGAAGATATTCTAATTATATGACCAGCACCTGTATATTCATAACTGAAACACTACAATCACAAAGAATTTAAGTGACATTAAAAAAGAACTGTTTTGAAATAAACAGGGCAGAATCGATCAATCAAGCAATGCTGTGGAAATTGTTTTATTCTCTTTTTCTGTAAAACTCTGCTTACCCGCTGTCTTCATTATGCAGAAAGAAGCCCTGGCTATCAAGTGGGCAGTCCTGGAGCTGTGGTATTACCTCCTGGGCCGCAAGTTCACTTTGTTAACAGACCCCTGCAGTGGATGTCCCGGGCCAAAGACACCAACGCCAGAGTGACCCGCTGGTTCCTCGCCCTCCAAGACTTCCACTTTGAGGTACGACACCAAGCCGGGGCGGCTAACGCCTGTCGCGGATCTGGACAGCTTACACAGGTCTGTCAGTGGTCTTCCTCCGCCCTCCCCTCGTTTCTCCCCTGCTACAACAGCCACACCAGCCGCAGCAGCCCATTCGGCTGCTCCACTCCTGCACTACACCCCTTTCCCCTATTAAATCCACCCTCCGGGGTTTTTGTTTATCAGCCTGCCGTGTTGCGTGATTCTTCACCCTTGACAGTAGGAAGAACCCAAATGCAGGCAGCGGTAAAAAACAGAAACTTTATTAAACAATCAAGACTATAACAGAAAAAATAACTGGAAAATAAACACGCCACCAGAGGGCGATAAGAGCAAGTAATAAACACAAGGCAAACTAATACAAAAATACTAATCAAACATGAAACTAAACTGAGATAACTACCAAACGAATAACGAAAGAATAAACAAGAACTCAGGAAACAGACTGATCTAAAATGTAACTAAGATAGGAACATAAAACGTATAACACTGACTAGACTAAACACCAACTAAGATAAAAACACTTAACATAAAACACTGACTAGACTATTAATTGGACAGGAACTTAGACCGAAAACACTGGACGCTGAACAAGACAAGACTAAGACGAGTTCCAATAAACAACGATAGACTCGGACACGACAGGCTGTGACAACACAACACAACGAAACGAGCAACTGGAGCAGTTCTCGTAGGAACGAGTATTCACGTCAAAGTAAATCCAATTCGGACCACATCCAAAATGAACAACACGAACCGGCACAAGACAGTGAACACGAGGGTATTAAATACACGGGGGTAAATGAGACCGACAGGTGTGCGACATTAGAGAAAACAAGGGAACAAGGAGGCGGGGTAATCACGCAAGACCGGAGAGCACATGGCTAATGAATATGCGATTAGCCATGTGCTTCCACACGTAACGCACACCCAGAGCGTGAGTTTAAACTCCGACTCAATTCGAAACTAAAGCAATGCGGAATGAGTCGGAGTCTAAGCCCCACGCTCTGATGCGTAACAGAGTCAGGATCCTGGCAAAGCGCGATCCCAGACTAGACAAAAGCCAGGATCCTGACAAAAGATATCAACTAACCACGATTGATTAAAAGTGCAACTTACAAGATCTAGCTCCTCATCTATCCCATCTTTATTGAGGTATTTGATGGCTACCGACAGACCAAAAAACAATGACAATGAATTTAGACCCTGTTTTGACATTAGCGAAGAACTACTACACATTGCACAAGAAATTTATGCGTTATTGTTTAGTTGCTTTAGTTTAAAAGCCTCGGCTACAAATATGAGTGTAGACCTAGATGTAGTTACATTTGTAGTAGTAAGGAAGCGTAAAATTACAGAGCATCATCAGTGGTGTTATCAGGAAGCTTTCAAAGAACTGTACACTTGCTAAGAATCTGTTGCTTATGGGCTTCTAAGAATATTCCTAAAGACTGTTTGAATAAAGAAGGGAGAGAATGGAACCAAACCCTCCCTGCCTCAGCATTGGACCTCATATATATGGCAGTCCTTTTAACAGAAATGTGTTAAGGCTGCATTTACATAGTCATGATGTTAATTGTTAAATTACTGTTTAATGTGAGCAGACTCTGGAGACATGTTATGGATGAGCCTTACCTTTGCTAATACTCTGGCCTGGTCTGCCATACGAGGTTGAGGGCTGTAGTTCCTCCGGGGATTGCAAGGCAGTGTGCTGCTTGGGCTTCTTCTGCAGTTGCCGACTGTCCTGTTGATCAGGACCTTTTATTTTCTGAGCAACTGGGAGAATGTTGCTGTCTCCACTTTTCTTTGAATGGGCCTCATCACTAAATAATGATGAGGGCCACTTAGGAAGTGGTGTGTAACTCAATGGCAGAGTTACAGTTCATCAAACGTCCCCGTGACCTCCAGATGCCATTTTGGTTTCTTCTTAAGATGTTCGCTGTCATGAACATCTGCACATTTTCTTTTCTGGCCTTCTTCATGGGACTCAACTGCTGATGTCAATGAGGCCAGTGCAGAGGTAAGAGGTGCTATAAAGCCACTGAGATCTTGAGTCCTTGGCTGGCTTGGCTTTGACAGGGGTTTCGAAAAGGGGACCCCCTCCCTTCCCTTTTCAAAAGTCGTCAATTGTAACACAGTCTTTGGCGATTTCAGTAACTTTTGTCTCATCGACAATCCAACAAAACGAATGCGGACAAGTATTTTATACTCGCCTTTAGAACTCTTAAAAATAAGTACATTTAAAAATAAACAGCTGACGATATGCGTTAACAACACAAAAGCACACAAAAACACCACTGGTCCCACAGGATTGTTAACCAGTCCTCTGCCAGAGACCCAATCGCCAGAATCCCTGCAGGAGACCCTGAAGGAGGGGATAGCCAACTGTTGACGGAGACAGTTGTAGCGGGGGTGTCATCTCCATAAAAGTTGACACTCCACCCCTAACAACCTTCATGCCCAGCCAGCACACCCCCCCCGTGAGCCCCCTCTGGTGGCCAGCTTCAAAGTCCCCAGCATTTGATGGCCACCAATGCGACTGAGCCCCCACGAATGGACTTGGGTCTGGTCTGTAACAAACTCCCTGTCAGCGCACACCCCCAACCCAGGAGCCACCCTTGGAGGCCAGCTCCTGAGTCCCCAGCATTGGACAGCCACCAATCCGAGCCCCAACGAGGGGGCTTGTATCAGCTCTCCACCGCAATATTTAACAGTGCTCTAAAAGGAAAAAACAAAAAGTGAATTTTTATACGTTTTGAATAGAGAATCAAAGGCAACACATACCTTGCTCTGTGCGCCGCTGGACCTGCTGCCTTGATATCCTTTGCCAGAGACCCCATCGCCGGGATATCGCAGGAGACCAAGTTGGCAGGGGTATGGCTGGCACACACCCCCACCGTGATCCCCCTGTAATCAGTTTCAGAGTCCCCAGCAATGGATGGCCACCAATCTGCCCGAGCCTCTGCAAGGACACCAGAAATCATTTTCGTCCGCAGTTGCACAGCAGCTCTGTATTAATAAACACATTCATGCATTAAAAAATATATTTCTGCAATCAAAATCTGGTGCAATTTCCAGAACTTGAGCTTGTGCATTCAAATTATTTTTAAATTAATTATTTTAATGAAGTTAGAACACAAAAGCCAACACAAACCTTGCTTTGTGCACCACTGGCCCCACAGGATTGTTAACCAGTCATCCGTTGTGGCGATGGGGGGTCATCTCCATAAAGGTTGACACTTCAGGCCCAGCCAGTGCACAACCCCATCCCTAGAGCCACCCTTGGAGGTCAGCTCCTGAGGCATAGCATCGGACGGCCACCAACCCGACCAAGCCCAACGAGGGGACTCGGGTCCGCCGCAATATTTAACAGTGCTGTAAAAGGTATACACTAAAAGTAAATTTCAAATGTTTTGGATAAAGAATAAAAGCCAACACATACCTTGCTCTGTGCGTCAGTGGTCCTGCTGCCTTGGCATCCTCTACCAGAAACACCAACGCCGGGATACCCGCAGGAGACCCCTGATGGAGGGGGAGGCCAACAGTTGATGGAGCGGTTGTAGCGGGGGCGTTATCTCAATAAATGTTGACACTTCACCCATAACAAACTTCTACACTCATTACAAAATATATTTCTACTATCAAAAATTTCTGTAACAAGTCCAGAACTTGAGTTAGATGTAAAGATTTTTTTTTAAATGGCTGGTTGGCTGGCTTTGTCATGTTTTACTAAGCTTATACATTCAAATTATTTTTTTAATGAATTATTTTGATGAAGGTAACCACAGCAGCAGACCCACAGCAGACCCTGTTGGCAGGGGTGTGGCCAGCACACACCCCCACCGTGAGCGGCAGTTTCAGAGTCCCCAGCATTGGATGGCCACAAATCCACCTGAGCCCCTATGAGGGGAATCGGGTCTGGTCTCCACCGCAATATTTAACAGTGCTCTAAAGGGAAAAATCTGATTGTGACTTTCAAATGTTTTGGAAAGAGAATCAAAGCCAACACATACCTTGCTCTGTGCACTGCTGCCTTCGTGGCCGCTCCTTTGCCAGAGACCTCACTTGAATCCCCGCAGGAGACCCCTAAGGAGGGGGCGTCATCTCTATAAAGGTGGACACTTCACCCATAAACTCCACTCCCTTGTAGTCCAAAATGGCATTTAGTACTCAGGTGATGGTTCCCGCTGGTGACCAGCAGGAGGCGGACCTCCTCCGTAACAGATGCTATAGGAGTACCTAGAGGAGTGCCTGAGTTCAAGGCAAGAAACCAAATTTTAGCTAGATTTGAATCTGTCATTTTTTGGTGGTCAACAGTTAAAATAAAAATGTAGATTGGATCAATCTAAATCAATACCTGTATTACAACCAACAAAGGTTTCAGGTCTGGCTGAAAACTCAGGCATTGATAATCCCCTGTCTAAGATGCTTGAGAAATGGTTTGGGAAATGGAGCACTTTTATTACATCTGTTTTAATTTCTGTATCTGTTGCAATATCATTGTTGGCATTATGTGGGTGCTGTTGTATTCCATGTATAAGGGGATTTTTTCACATTCTTTGTTGTGGTGGAGCGCCCATCAAACCCATTGTGTTTTCGCATTTTTATATTTATTCCAGATAAACTATATATTCACTTCATCAAATTTATTACTTTAAATTCCTATGCTAGTCTCAAGGTCCCTTGTTCTTTTAAGGTTTTTCCTGACACACACACACAAAGCAAATGTTTCTAGCTGTCTCTATGTGAACCAAGGCTATTGGGGCCCCAGAGCACTTCTCAGGAGAATAAAAGACAGGGATAGATTGCAAGGGTCTCACATTTTCTTTGCATGCAACTGATGTGACAGTCTTACCGTTTTGCTGTGCAGTAATTCTTTAATAAAATATTTTTTGGTAAATCTTTTCTTCGCTCAACTGTTCCTTCATTTTTCTTTAATAAGTCATAGTTAAGGGAGTTACAGGCACTCCTCTATACGTTGTGCCTAACAACGCCCTTCAGCTTTGACTTACTCACAATAATAGCACAGCCTCTCGTTTCTTATTGCACTTAGCTCTAAAAGCAGCACTGGCTCAAGCATGCAACAACAAACTAATGTTTCACTGTGTAAACTCCCTTAATTCTACAAATGTCAACAAAAAGATGACAAATTTACATCTCCTTCTTGCTTAACTCTTGATGTGGTCAACCATGGATGTACTATTAATAATAAAATACCAGAGAGGAAGTGAGAAAGAGAAACCCGTATTCCTGCTGCTGTCAGATGCCTACCCCTGCATCGAAGCAAGATCTACTCAATGATCCAAACAATGAAATGAATAGTGGATCTATATGCAGTTCTTAATTAGATTTAATGAAACCAAACACAAACGTAATCCATAACATGACCACAAGAAGACCATGAAACTAAACACATATTTAAAAACTGACAAAACACATGGGCAAACACAAGGGTATATATACATAGACTAATCAGGAAGAACAAGCAACACAATCAGGGCAGGTAACACTTAAGACTAGAAACACCATTGACATTAACTACAATGTGTTAATAAACAAATGTTGTTCTATAGTAATTGTTTTCCTTCTTCTCCATAAAGGTGTTCTCTCAGGATAATCATTGTATTACGTATCCATTAACCAAATCACAATGATATCTGTGAATGTTGGAAATTTTGCTAGTAAAACATGTGAGAGAACCTTTTGTTAGTTAAATACATGACACATTTATGCTTTTTAATGAAATTTAAAATAGAAAAATTACTTAATTGTAATTATTGTGTTATTGAAGTTTACTGTATTTATGTGACTTACAATGTGAACACAAAGGGAACACAGGGACTGGGAGTAGAAAGGGTTTGAGAAGAGACTTAAAGAAATGAAAAAAAAATCAAGATAATTGTGCATGCATGCTTTTCTTAAGCAGCCTTAAGAGGTTAAAGATACATGGTTAGTATTTAGGTGAGTTGGTGGGGATTGGTGTACAGGTGAGATAGGCTGGTTGATGGGTAGTAATTGGTTGATTGTGGAGTCAGTGTGATCAGGGACAGGTAATTGGTGGTGGCAGAGCCTGGTCAATCCATGAGGCTGGTCGATCCATAGACTTGTGTCCATACCAACACAACACAACACTTCTCAACATAAAATTGCAGGAGTTATTTTCTTAAGAAAATAAGAAAAGGTGGAAGGTGCAGAACTATAACATGTTCATCCAATCATTAGCCTACATATGATCCGAATGCAATGATAGGATGTCCTACTTGCCTTTTAAAGAATGGCTGCATCCGAAAGCTGTAAAATGATGCCTTAGAAGGACGTATTCTAAGGAAGGAAGGCATCAAGGCACGTCTAAATCCAATGTTTGCTTTCCTGTCTCTGAAGATACCATCATCTGATGAATTATTGAATGCAGCAAACAAACTAAAAAAATAAAAAGGACCACTTTATGTATAAATTTAAGTTTTATGAAAGTGTTATTTATCTCTCTGTTCATTTTTTTAAATATAATTTGTTACACTGCTTTTGAAGCCTGTTCGAATCTCTGAAGTCATTGCCTGATAGGGCAGTGAAGCAGCAAGTCAGCTGCCTAAGCTTTCAGATGCAGCCAACAGGGGCGGACTGGCCTGACGGTCGTTCTGGCCTGACGGTCGTTCTGGCCTGCCGGCTACCGCTGTGCAGACGATCAGCCTGGCATGCAATAGGCTGGTGTGCAACTACGAATTAATTGACGGATCTCTCAATTTACGAATCAGGCAATGGAGGAGTGAAAATGACACCACCACATGACCCAACGTCAGCGACGCACTGCCTAATTGGCTATATCCAGAGACAGGGTATATCTGACTAAATCGTGCACAAAATGGAGCGTAAATGCAAAGGAGGAACAGAGAGGGAGCGTATAAAAAGGAAAAAAGCCCTGGCCACAGACGCAGCAAGCTGCTGCAAAATCCCAGCCATGTTCGCCAGTAAGGGACATTACATTTACATTATATTTATATAATAATTTGGCAGACGAACACTTTCATCCAAATCACTTACAATAGATAAAATCAAACCAACAAACGAGCAACAATATGTAAGTGCTGCTGTGTCAAGTCTCGTTTCGTCTACATGTAGCATATTTTTTATATAATAAATAAAAATTAATAAAAAGTAGACAGAATAGAGAGTGCTAGTGTTAGTGGGTCAAATTGTTTTATATAATAAATAAAATAAATTAAGTAGATGGCGTGGAAATAAAATACAGTGTTAGTTATTTTGATTTTTCATTTCTAGTCTACAATATGTAGACTAATAACCTCCCTGAGTCAAGATAACCTTGAAGCATTCCTTTTGATGGCAACAGAGAAGGAGATTCTTATGGAACTTGATAAAGATGACATGATTGACAAGATGGCAGAGAGCAGTGAGCTACTGCGCCGCCTACTGGTGTACTAGTAGTGCTAATTACTTACTGTTTACTCTTACTGGCCTGATCTTATGCCATAATTGAGTAAACATTGTTATCTGTTACTTACACTGTCATAGGTTTTGTTAAGTTTATTTGTGTTTCTGATACATTTCATATACTGGAGTTAAGCACTGAAAATACCTAAAATTTAAATATTTCAACATGTGAATGTGTCTCTTATTATCTCTTTTAAAAAGCCAATTTTCTATTTGTCATTGGTTTGGTAGTATAAATGGTGTATTCCTAGTGAGTTTTTAAGGGTTATTTTTTATTCATTTATATTGCATCTGGTAGTCTACCTGTTACATTAATAGGGTTAGCCTACAAGTTTATCAGTCCAGTAGATTACATGAATAGGGTGGTGGTGACTGCAGCAGCAGAGGTGGCCTGGTGGTGGAGTCAAATTCCCGGCCTGAATTATTGTCCCAGTCCGCCGCAGGCAGCCAATGTAGGCGTGAAAGGAGGGCCGGATCTTATGACATCAAAGCTTGTCTCCGAAATTGTCTACTCTTCCTTTAATGTGGATGATTAGTTTAAATTCTAAGAAATTAACAATATACAAATGCTCCAGCATCCTCAACACCCTCACGCGATAAAGCACCAGGGTTTTTTTGTTCCGTTTACAGATGGGCATTCTGTTTACAGATGGACATTCAACAGTTCATATTATGAATCATTTTTATAAACTTAATATTGCGAATCAAAGTGATAAGGCAAAAGTCTTGAGCACTGTTCTATTATGCACATACTTAATAACTGTTTTTTATTAATTTTAACCAAAAACAATACGGATTGCAGCTTTAATTACAGAATAAGGGTGAATATAAATAAAAAAAGTCAAGACAATAGGCTACAGACCTTTCCTCGCTTCCTTTCCTCACGTTTTAGCTTCACCTTGATAGGATGCGAGGGAAAGACGCAAAGATGGTAGGCGGGGACAAAACACTTCCGCAAAGAACACGCAAATGTTTCCTCGCTCGTGCCACCTTATGAAACTTCCTCACTCCTCGATACTCGCCTCTTCAATATGTATAAAGTGAATTATGATGTCCTTCAGGAAGGCTGACTTTGATCGCTTTCCGGGTAACGGGCCAGAGGACGGAGGAGCGAGGAAACATCAGTTTGAGTACTAAGAAGCGCCTCATGTCTGTTGCACTGCCCTAAAAATATAACACTCCGAGGGTGCTACTAACGACAATGCTCTTTAAGAACTATTAAGAAGTACCATGCAGGCCTTGGTTTCTTGTTCTTCAGATTCTTGGTGCAAATTGACACCAAGTATTTTCTTCAGATTCACGTATATTACTTAATTATTAGTAATGTATTTAATGTGGTTAAACGATATAAAACAATAGGATAGCAAAAACGAACCCCAGTAGGATGGCTCTAAGCGTTGAATTCAACTGGGACTGAACGTAACTCCTGGTCGCCTAGTAACCGCTATAAACACAGGGAAGAAAATCTACATGGATAAAGTTGGCTGAACATGCGGAGCCAAGCAGGTGCTTTGTATGGGCAAATATAAAAAGTTTCACATATATGATATAACACGTGGTATCGACATAAAAGTATCATATGTATTAATTTCATAATGGTAAAGCAAACGATTCAAATCTTCGCCCGCGTTAAACCTGCTAAGAAACCCACACCGGTGAGTGATTTATCTTATGGAGCGTTATATGTATACCGTTATATCGCTATTTTTACAAAAACCTGCAGTTATTAAGTCACTGAAATCTTAATATCCTCAAGTTGTGTGAATGTCATTTTTCATTCTTGTTTGGGCTGTATAGCTTTCTGAGAGGTAAGTGTATGTGCTGTTGTTAATAGCTGCAGCTGCTACCAGGTCTAAAACACGTGTATCAACCTCTTAAAATGTTTTTATTATTTACCTACTGTGTATATATCATATTTTTAGTGTTCACTTTGAAATCTGAAATGCCATCAGTCTGATTGTATTGTATTGTATATTGTAATTTGTAATGTTTTGATGTCGTTATGTTTATATTATAAACTCAGCAAAAAAAGAAACGTCCTCTGACTTTCAACTGTTTTTACTTTCAGTAAACTTAATGTGTAAATATTTGTATGAACACTAAAAGAGTCAACAC
>JAZGTJ010006211.1:0-11617 GCA_036877575.1 Botia almorhae | reverse complement strand
TTTTATTCATTTATATTGCATCTGGTAGTCTACCTGTTACATTAATAGGGTTAGCCTACAAGTTTATCTGTCCAGTAGATTACATGAATAGGGTGGTGGTGACTGCAGCAGCAGAGGTGGCCTGGGGGTGGAGTCAAATTCCCGGCCTGATTTATTGTCCCAGTCCGCCACTGCATGGGGTATACTACATGTGTACATGAAATTTTGGTTACATACCTGTTCTCCAGTCTAAAAGCCTCACGCATTGTCAGCTCGTGGTTGATGACATGATCTACTAAGGTTGCTCTGATTTCATTTGAAAGTGTTTGTCTTCTTTGGCCATGAACTCCTCTACCTCTACCCCTACCTCTACCTCCTCCTCCTCCTCTTCCTCTTCCTCTCTCTGCAATGTCTTCCATTGTTGTTGTAAAAAAAAAGGTTCTCACCTGTGGTCTTTTTATAGTGCTTACATCCTGATTGAAGTGTTAATAAATAACTATTGAGGTGTTTGGCCAGGTGGCACATGTAATTGGCCAATTAGCTCATGTAGTGTCATTTTGAATGGCAGTGTTTTGAAATGGCAAACATGTGACTTTATGTCAGATTGTTGTGTCTTATGCAGAGAACTGTGTTCAGTGCATTTAAAAAGTGCCATTTTGAAATGCAAAATGTGTGTAAAGCAGAAAATGTGTTTAGAGTTTTGGAGACCTGAGAAAAAGTTTTGCTCTCTGTGTGTCAGTTTAAATAATTGTGCTGTGCATGTCATTTTAGTGTGTTAGCAATTGGAAAAAACTGTAAATATCGCTTATAATTTAGTCCCGTCTTTATTTTTTACACAAACACAACCGGCCTTACCATTACAATGGTTAGCTTGCCTTTCCCCACATAATCTCCAGCAGTCAGTACTATTCCCCTATATTGAATTTTCTGTGCAGGTGTAATAAAAAACCGAATGACATTCTTCCAAAATAATTCTGTCCATATTGCTGAACTTGTAGATTCCCATTGTGATTTAGAAATTTTCCCCCAATTATCCTCTGAAATATTATCTAATTTAGAAATAATCTTATTACATGGTTGAGCCTTAGACACTGATAAGATCACTTTTATTATTCCCAGCCTTACGGTGGAGGCTCCAGCTCCCTCTCCACCGGTAATTTAATAAAAGCAGGTAATGGAAACCCTTCCATCATCCCTCTCTCTCTATTTCAATCCATCTTGCTGAGTATATTGGACTACACCAACAGACAAGTGGCCTTATCTGAGCTGCAAAATAATACTTATGGGAGACCTAGCCCACCGTTTTCTTAATTGCAATGTTTTAAATCTTACTCTAGGTTTTTTGCCCTGCCATAGAAAGCTAGATATTAATTTATGCCATTCTGTAAACTGCTGATTTGGTATTTCTGTTGGAAGTGTTTGAAATAGATACAACAGTTTTGGCAGAATTATCATCCGCACAGAATCAATTTTTAAACTTAAACTGTTGAGGAATAAGGTTTCAACGGAGTAAATCAGATTTTATTTTTTATGAAGGGGACAGTAATTTAAATCAAATAATTTAGAGTAATCACCAGACATATTTACTCCTAAATTTCTCTTTAATTTGTCTAGGTGGTTCATAATTAAATGTTAATACTTGAGTTTTTGTGATATTAAGTTTATAACCAGATATGGCCTCATATCCCTCAAGAAAATTAAATAAAATAGTGACTTTGTAGGTTGGCACATATAGATCTATATATAATCAGAAAAGAGCTAATATTATTGTTATGCTCTCCAAACTCCATGTCAATCCCTAATTGAATGGTTTTGTCTTATCCATTGGCTTAAAGGTTCATTAAATAAGGCAAAAAGTAGTGGTGAGATGGGGCATCCTTGTCTTGTACCCCGCTTTAAATTAAAAGGGTCTGATAAATCTCCATTGATTTTAATTCTTGCATATGGCTTATCATATAGTGTCTCAATTATTTCTATAACTTCATTATGAAATCCAAATTTTGCTTATACCTTGTATAGGAAACCCCATCTCACTGAGTCAAAGGCTTTCTCTGCATCCAAACTTAGAGCAGCTTTCACCTTATGATTTGAGATGAAACTAAGTAAAAGTTCTTCTGATATTGTCCGTTGCTTGCCTTTGGCAGATAAAGCCGGTTTGGTCCAAATTAATGAGGTCTGGAAGAATCTTTTCTAATCTCTGAGCTATAATTGAGGTAAACAACTTAGTCGACATTTAGTACACTAACTGGGCGATAATTGCCATATTCCAATCTATCTTTTCCCTTCTTTGGAATAACTGAAATTATCACTTCTCTCCATGAAGATAAAATTTCTCTTTTTGGACTACCCAATTAAATGCCTTTAATAAAGTTGGGGCCAAGTGCTCAAACATGGTTTTATACCATTCCGCAGGATAGCCATATGCTCCTGGGAATTTACCTGCCTTTAATTTTGTTACAGCAATTTTCAACTCCTCCATAGTAATTCACCGGACACGGCGGTTGGCTCGTCTCCTCAACCAACCAGAATAAAAGGACCACCCCAAACATCTTACGGGGCCTTTTTGTGCCACCGCGTGCGTCTTCGTGTTGCATCTCCGCTGTTCTGTTTGACATTTGTATATTTGGGTATCTTGGGCTTTAGTAACTGTTAAATCAAATACTTCACGGTAAAAATTCCGAAGCATATCCGCAGGCAGTGGAGGCCATCCAGGATCTTAAGCACCGCTTCACATCAGCCCCCATTCTATCAATCCCTGACCCTGAAAAACATTTCATGGTGGAGGTGGATGCCTCGGAGGTGGGCATAGGAGCCATCCTATCACAAAGGGGTGAGGATGGAAAATTACACCCTTGTGCCTTTATGTCTCGTCGCCTGTCAGATGCCAAGCGCAACTACCACGTGGGGGATCGTGATTTGCTCGCAGTAAAACTTGCCTTGGAAGATTGGTGCCATTGGCTTGAGGGGCTGAGCACCCTTTCCAGGTTCTCACGGATCACAAGAACCTAGAATATGTCCAGCAGGCCAAGCGGTTGAACCCTAGGCAGGCTCGATGGTCCTTGTTTTTTAATCGATTCCAGTTTCTCCTGTCTTACAGACCTGGCACTAAGAATGTCAAGCCTGATGCCCTGTCCCGAGCCTACTCCCCCGCGACACAGTAGAAACCCTTGGCATTAATTTTTCCAAGGTCTAGGATCGTCGCGCCTCTGCAGTGGGAACTGGAAAGGGTAGTGCGAGAGGCTCAGGTCCAAGAACCAGACCCAGGAGGTGGCCCCATGGGGTGCTTGTATGTCCCTCTATCTGTCCGGGCCCGGGTCCTGCAGTGGGGTCATGAGTCGCCCTTTACATGTCATCCGGGTAGTGCTTGCACCCTTGAATTCCTCCAGCAGTGGTTTTGGTGGCCGTCCCTCAAGGAGGATGTTAAGGTCTATGTGGAGGCCTGCCCCGTGTGCAGCCAGGGAAAGTCTACACATCAGCGCCCCCAGGGATTTCTCCATCCTTTACCCGTTCCCAGTTCTCGTCCCGGTTCTGGAGGGCCTTCTGCAAGCTGATTGGGGCCACTGCCAGCCTCTCTTCTGGGTTCCATCCAGAGTCTAATGGCCATACAGAACGGATTAACCAGGATCTGGAGACCACCCTGCGGTGTAATAACCCCACTTCTTGGGCCACCTACATCATGTGGGCAGAATATGCCCACAACACCCTCCGATCCTCAGCCACTGGACTGTCTCCTTTTAAATGCCAGTTCGGGTATACCCCCCTATTGTTCCCCGAGGAAGAGGCATGGGTTGGCGTCCCCTCAGCCTGGCACTTTGTCCTTCGCTGTCCGCAGACCTGGAGGAGGTACCAACATCAGGCTAATCGCCGCCGCCGGACGGCCCCTAATTTCCAAGCCGGTCAAAGAGTCTGGTTAGCCACCAAGAACCTGCCCCTCCGTGTCGAATCTAGGAAGCTGTCACAGAGATACATTGGCCCTTTTCGCATAGCAAGGAAAGTTAACCCTGTTTCTTATCGTTTGTTTCTTCCCCGTTCACTTAGAATTAACCCCACATTTCATGTCTCATTGCAAAAACCTGTCTTGTCTTCTCCCTTGACAGCGCAACAGAAAATGTTAACTTCTTATTTTTTAACACCTTAGATATAGTTGCTCCTCTACGTCTTAAAAAGATTAGGGACAATAGTCTAATGCCCTGGTATAACGAGCATACCCATGCTCTGAAAAGAACAGCCCGGAAAATGAAACAACTAAAAGCAAACAAAACTGGAGGTATTTTGGATAAAATGTCATCTCAAACTTACCTTTTATCTCAGAAATATTTGAAAAGGTGGTGTCTTCACAGATATGCTATTTCCTGGAAAGAAACGATATCTATGAGAGTGCCCAGAACTGAGCCCCGTAGTTTCGCTATATTTTTAAGATGAAAAAATGCATAGAACATAGAACACTGCCTTATTCTGAATGGATGTTCTATAAAGCCTGCTTCATTAGCCAAAAATCTGGGTGTCATTTTTGATAATTTATCATTTGAAAGCCATATTTCCAATGTTTGTAAAACTGCATTTTTTCATCTTAAAAATATAGCGAAACTACGACACATGCTCTCGAAGCCAGATACCGAAAAATGTATTCATGCATTCATGACATCAAGACTTGATTACTGCATTGCCCTACTTGGTGGCTGCCCTGCAAGACCAATCCAAAAACTCCAGATGGTTCAGAATGCAGCAGTCAGAGTTCTCACGAGAACGAACAAGTACGACCATATAAGCCCAGTTTTGTCAACTCCACACTGGCTGCCTATCAAGCACCGTATACATTTTAAAATCTTGCTTATTACTTACAAGGCCCTGAATGGTTTATCTCTACAATACTTAAGTGAGCTCTTCTCTTATTATAGTCCTTCACAATCACTGCGATCGGAAGGGTCTGGCCAACTGTTGCCACCCAGAATTTCAAAAACAAGTGCTGGTGGTAGATCCTTCTCGTATTTGGCACCCAAACTTTGGAATAGTCTTCCCAGTGTTCTCCGGGAGGCAGACACACTCTGTCTTTTTAAATCTAGACTAAAGACCACCTCTTTAATCATGCCTACACATAGTCATATGGATTTTTTACTCAAATTTTTTACTCAAATTATTAGGCTGCATTGATTAGGTAAACCAGAACCCGGGAACACCTCCCATAAGAACAGATGTACTGGCTACCCACTAAATCTGTCTGTCTTTCATTCCCCAAGGTCCTGTAGTCAGCTCTGAGACCAGATGGTGGAGGACTGGATGAAATGACCCGGAGGCAGATCATCAGGACTTGATAGACTTCTTTAGTAATCTTACCGTTATATACATGACAACTTTTAGCTTTATTTTGTTCCCTGCTTAGTCACAGCAGTGTGATGTTATGGCTGCAATTAGTAACATTATGCCTCACCGCTTTTGTTGGCACGATTTTTCAGTGCCCGACATATTAAATATAGTTGGAACCATCAGTTTTACATCTATAATTAACTACAAATCATCACAATAAACTCTGTTCATATCTAAAACAGTTACAAATTGCAGCTTTAACGTGCCAGAGGAAAACTGGCACTCCTGGTCAAGCCCGTCTTTTCCCAAGGTTTTTTTCTCCATCTATACATCATTGGAGTTTTGGTCCCTGCCACTGTCACCCTGTTGGCTTGCTTGCTGGGAGACTGCTGATGTCTAACTTCGACTAAGGTTTTGTAAATTATAAACGTCCAATATTTTACTGTATATATTTTATGTTTGTATGTATGTATGCTGCTGTTGCATGTTGTGTAGTTCACGGTACTATTGCAAATCCCTTATAGCACTGTCCCATGATGTAGCCTAATATATACCTTCCTTATGTAAGCTGGAATGCATGTATTTTGCGTAACATTTATAATTTAGGTAAGCTGGAATGCATATATTTTGCTCAGCAATTTTGTGGCTTTATCGGTTCAGTCAGCTCTTTGTTCGTAAACATACTGTAGGCCTACTATAGTATTAGTCTTATCCCACACATATTATTTGCAATAATACCATTAACATGTCAGACATTTGTTCTGTGTTTTATTACTATTCTTTGTTTTTTATGTAAAGCTGCTTTGAAGCAATGTAACATTGTAAAAAGCGCTATATAAGTAAAATTGAATTAAATTGAATTGAATTCTCTGTTGTTTGGCCATGCTCCTGGTATTCATCTGCCATGACATTCGCTGAATCCGCTCCATGAGAGTGTTTAGGTGGCTGATTGGCTCCACTGGAAATCCTCTTTCTTACATGTCCTGCATTGCCTCCTCGACTGTGTTATATATCTTCACTCCATCCTCATACAGCACTTTCAAGCGGGCAGGTACAATGTTCTAAATTTCACTTCTTTGTCTTTTAAAACATTATGTATCTCTCTGTACTCTCTTCTCATCTGCAGCACTTCAGAAGCGAAGTCGCTATCAAAGCTGATATTCTTTCTTTGCCAGGAGAATCCTCTGATCTGCCAAGCCTGTCAAAGTATCAGTTCTTTGGTTGTGAAACTTTGAAAGTTAACCTTGATTGATTGTGGCTGGGCATCTGCCGGTGGCAGTTCACCAAGCGCTCTGTGCGCACATTCAATTTGAAGGGATGTGCCCTTCGGTAGTTTTTCTAGAAAAGAGACCATTGCCGGGAAGTCTTTCGCCACCTTCAGGCACTCCATATATTCTGACATTATTCCACCTGGAACGACCCTCAACATACTTGAGTTTCTCTTCAACTGTGGTGTGAAACTTTAACATGCCTGCGAGTACCTCTTCAGCGATTTGAATCCTCTCTTTTGCCTCCTCCAGTCGAGCTTTAGTATTACAAATGTCTGCTTTAATGTCCTAAAGTTGGGTTTAATTATCTCGACAAAAGTCCCTTAATTCTCTAAGAATAAGGCTCAAATCAACAGTCTCTCCGGAAAGATTCACTGCATTTCCCTAATTTACTAATTACTAATTTACTAAGTTTTCTACTAAGTTTTAACATTTTTGCCTAGAGTAAGTCTTTCTATTCTGTAGTGGTTTGGCCAGATGCTGGACAGTACCATTTACCTTTAAGCTGAGAATGGCCTGTAAATTTGCTCTTTGATTGGCCACATTTTGCACTGATAGTGGTAATCGTTTTTGGTGTGCCGCTTCTTTGGTGTACATGCTCTTGATCCTCAAGCGCTGCCTTGTGCAGTCCCATTGTGCATTGTCGGTTCTGAGACAGAGGGGGAGCTCATGGTTGGTGCCCCAGAAAAAGGAAAGATCATCTCTGGGACAAAGGTTGAGCTGATCGTTGGTGCCCCGGCAAAAGGGAACAAGATCCTTGAGATAGAGGTGGGGCTAATGCTTGGTGCACTGGCAGAAGGGAAGAACATTCCTGAGATAGAGGTGGAGCTGATGGTTGATGTCCCAGCAAAGGGGAAGACCATCCCTGAGCAGGAGGTGGAGCTAAGGGTTCAAGCCCTGAAGGAAGGAAACGCCATCCCTGAAGTGGGGGTGAAGCTGATGGTGGATATCCCGGTGAAAAGACCGATCAGAAAACTCAGGCCAGGTATGCCACCCAGGAAAGTGCTAGGTTTTGGCAGTAGCTCCTTTGCCAAACTGACGTGCAGGGTAAGCTCCACTCCTTGTAGCAGGGTGTCCCGGTCAGTTCTTTTCTGCCTGTCAAGAAGTCTGAGAAAATACAAACATTTTCAAGTTAAAGTAAAAATAGCAAATCTCAACTGATTGAATTTTTATATAAAAAAAATTAAAAAATTTCCATCTCTAAGGAGACACTATTATTAATTTGACCGTACTGACAGTAATGGATGAGAACTGAATTGAGCTATACAGCATTCCTACTGATGGTGATCATTTAAAAACTTCAAAATGTATACAATTCACTGATCAGAATCAAGAATTAGAGAAAGCTGGTGTGAAACAATATACACATTTAATGCAAGTATTTAATGCATTTTACTAAAGTGAATTTAGGAAGCTGAAGCCCAACTCACCTAGAAGACACTATAGTGTTGTTGATAGTAATTAGCACCAAGTTGGTCAGGTAGCTCTCTGCAGTCTTCAAGCAGCTGCTTAATGTGACTATACACCATCACAATTGCCTGAGTAATGAGAAAGGTTTTCCCCTTATTGTCTTTAGGTCTGTTTCTTGCTTCCCTAAATTCCTTCAAAAAGCCTGAGTGCAACAAATTCTGAAACCCTGCTGACATCAGGTCTCTGGGCAGCCTGGCCATAAGACATAAACAGTTTGTAAATAAAAAGATTCATTGACTGTGTTATTCATGAATAGTATTCTAAGGTTAATTCGTTTACAAATTTATAGACTAATTATGTTTTTAAATTGTATGCAGATGAAAATCGGGCTGTGAGAGATAGGGTTCATGATGGAACGCACTGTATAAAAAATTCTAGATCACATCATTTTCACAATTCTCAAAACTTTTTGTTTTTATTAGCCTTACAAAGGAATTAAATCATTACACAGGCCCCATAAAACTTGAGTTTAACACCTGCTTGCTGACCAGGGGCTGAGCAACTATGCTTCCGAGAAGATCTTCAAGGACCTGGCAAGATTTTTTTTGTGCATTTAAGGGAATACTTGGAAGGGGACTGGTTAAGGGCCTGCAGACAGAAATACAACCGCAACATGCTATCTTGTTTGTTGACAAAGCGGTGATAGTGCGATTGAGGCTAACAAGACAATCCACTGCCTCCCATCCAGGAAAACCACTAGAATTACATCTACTGTCCTAAAAAAGGACACTGAAACAACAACTAAATCTTACCTTACAAAATTGTTCATTAGAAGTTCTGAGTGCTTCACAATTCATTCTTCAACATCAACATTCTTCACAATTCCCAAGCATCAGCAACAAGCATTAGAAACTTTACCAGAACCGATGTGCTGGGCAAAGCAGAGGAAATTGTTTGTAAGGACCACCACTTAAAACGCTGGTTTCCTAGATTATTTGTAGAGGTGCTCGTATCAGAGCTTGAAAAGTCAAGGCGATATTTAACAGAGGAATTTATTGCTTTGCTGAACTCTTCCTTGTCCCCTTTACAAACTTCTTTGGATAGCATTCACAGTACTTTAGCCTCTCATACCGCCACTATTTTGGAGATGGAAACGGCCCTCACTGATCACAGCGGCAGAATTACCGAATTGGAGAACGAAGTCACTTCGTTAAAGGCCAAGTTACCAGCAGTGTCGGATATAAACGCAACGCTCGGATCTACTGTGGATGATTTGGTCTCCCGATCGAAACGTCAGAATCTACGGGTGATAGGCTTTCCACAGGGGATTGAGGGCAGAAATCCAAGAGAGTTTATGACCGACTTTCTCGTTAAATCCATGAAAGACGTCCTTTCAGCCCCGCCTGTAATTGACTGCGCTCATCGGAGTTTGGCACCTAAGCCCCGTCAAGGTAGTAGACCGCGGCCATTCATTGTCAGATTTCACAGGTTTCTGGACAAAGATACCGTACTGCGCTGGGCCAAGGAGCACAAAAAGATTTCCTATCAAGGTCACTCCATTAAGATTTATGAGGACTTCAGTGCGGGAGTCGCCAGGAAGCGCGCCGCTTTTAACGAAGTTAAGTCAAACCTGTACAAGAAGGGAATCCGCTTCGGCATGATTTACCCAGCTCGTCTGCGCATCACTCATAACGGTGACCATATCTTTGATAATGTATTTGTTTTAATTCTGGGCAGCGATAATGGTCAACTTCAAAAACTGAGCTTTTATGCCTTATCCTGTATTCTTTATTTGTAGTGATTAACGTGTTTCGCAGTTAAATTATTTTGCGCCCTCTTATTTACGAGAACTGCCAACTTGTTGGATTGTTTTTGTTTCATTATTATTAATAATATTACTCTACTGCTTTTATTATCATTGTTAGGATCGCTTTGCTTTTTTTAGTGTTGTTCATTGTCGGAGTAGACATCACTGCATGGTTTTCCGGCTGTGTAACGGTTTGTTCCTGCAACTCGTGCTGGTTTTTATGACGAGTTTAGGATGTGTGTTCTTTTGTTCATTTGTTCTGTTGGTTTTAGGGTTGTTAACATTTTTGGAGAAGAATGATTTTTTTACATAATTTTGCTTTGTTTTTTGTTTTGTTTTTGGTTTACAGATGTCTTTTTGCCTGATTGATTTTATATTTTTACACCATAGGAATGGTTGTTTATAACATTGGGCCAACTGGTAGAGCGTTTTCTATTAATTTGGTTAGCTGGAATGTTCGAGCTTTAGGAGGACCAATTAAACGTTCCAGAGTGTTTTCTCATCTTAAAAATTTGAATTCAGATATAATTTTTCTTCAGGAAACACATCTGCGTGTTGAAGATCACATCAGATTAAGAAAACCATGGATAGGTCATGTTTTTTACTCCAACTTCAACAGTAGAGCTAGAGGCACTGCTATTGTTATGCATAAACAATGCATGTTATGAGTTAATTTCACTCCATCACAGATTACTGCAGACCTGCAAGGTCGTTATGTTATTGTTGTCGGCAATCTTTTTCATATGCCAGTGGTGTTGGTTAATATTTATGCGCCAAACTGGGATAATCCCATATTTTTCACTTCCCTTTTTTCATCGTTTCCAAACTTAAACTCCCATTACCTTATACTAGGAGGTGATTTCAACTGTGTTATGGACCCAAGGCTTGATCGATCAAATCCTAAAACTTTAGAGCAATCAGCTATGGCCAAGGCAGTATCAACCTTTATGGATCAGGTCGGATGCGTTGACCCAAGGCGTTTTCTTAACCCTTCAAGGAAAGATTTTTCTTTTTTTTCCAGTGTTCATCATTCGCACTCACGCATTGATTATTTTTTCATAGATAAAGCTCTTTTACCTTTAGTTAGTACTTCTGACTTTTCAGCGATAGTAATCTCTGATCATGCCCCACACTCTCTCAACCTAAATTTTTCTCATAATAGTGGTCGGGCAAATCAGTGGAGGTTTGATTTAGGATTATTGACAGATAAACAATTCTGTGAATATATTAGTAACAATATAGATGTGTTTATTCAGACAAATAAATCAGATGCAGTTTCCCCTTCTTTATTATGGGAAACATTCAAAGTGGTAATCACAGGTCACATTATTTCATATACTGGTTATAAGTACAAGCAAAGAAAACAAAAGTTACAAGATCTGCTTAATTCTATTGTTGAGATTGACAGTCAGCTTCTTCACCATACTACTCCAGAGTTACGTGCTAAGAAGTTGGAGTTAAAATCAGATTTTGATTTGCTCAGTACTAAGAATGCTGAATTTATGTTACGAAAAACTAAAGCTACTTATTATGAGTATGGAGACAAAGATTGTTGGTTATTAGCGTCTTAGCTTAAGGGACAAGCTGCCTCTCGCCTAATTAGTCAGGTGTATGATTCTTCTGGTTTATTAACTAAGAATCCATCTGACAAAAAATTTTTTTCTCTTATTATTCCAATCTCTATAAATCAGAACCTCCTGAACTTCTTAGACAGTCTAGAGATTCCTCGCATTGATGCGGCTGTAGCAGTTGATCTTGATAAGTCTCTGAAGTTGGATGAGTTGGACAATATTACACAATTTAATTCTTCCCTATACTTTGCCTTCTTTCTTTCCCCAGCAAACATGCC
>JAZGTJ010006210.1:0-25497 GCA_036877575.1 Botia almorhae | reverse complement strand
AGAATGATTGGGTCCTTTTGACCACTCACAATCAGCACAGGGACACTGAAATTAACCCCATAGACTTCAAGCTTAAGATTGCATACACCATCAGGACTAGTTTTTTTTCCACCGCAACCTACCAAAACAATATCTGAAGAACTCAGGACATCCTGGTTCAATACCCCAGCGTCTCTGAGTTGCGGTACTACATCAGCACTCAGGGTAGTTGCCATGGAGCCACTGTCCAACATACCCCGAAGTTCAACTTTGTCCTGTAATAACACACTTGCATAAAACAAACTGCTACTCACACGCACACACACGCACACACGCACACACACGTACACACGCACACACACATAAGTAATCATTAAACACAACCATAACGTAACTAACGCAATCATTAGCCACCTAACCACTAACATTAAATCGCACCTCTCTCCTCTAATGGCATCGCCGAACGTGCATACTATAATTATGACCTTTTTTTTTTAAATAAAACATCCCAAACAAAATAATAATTAAAATAAAAGTACATTACATAAAAGTACCATAAATAAAATGTATAATCTGGTATAACAACATATTCCTGCTACACAAGTCAGGAAACATTTTCCTCGACCAGCATCGCGTAGTGACCTGGCCACTATTCTGCAGGAAGAATGGCTCAAAATCCCTCTGGCCACTGTGCAGGACTTGTATCTGTCATTACCAAGACGAATTGATGCTGTATTGGCCGCAAAGGGAGGCCCTACACTATACTAATGAATTATTGTGGTCTAAAACCAGGCGTTTCAGTTTCATTGTCCAACCCCTGTACATTTTAAATATTATTAAGTGATATTAAATGTATGAGAAAATGTTTAAATATATGAAAGAGTTTTTAAACTTGAACAATGCATGTTGTTGTAGAAGACTCCAAAACAAAATAAGGACACAAATGGCATAATAGTGGCACTTCAATGTGTATGTGTTAAATTTTAGTGGGTAATTGTGTGTCTGTAGAGCATAATGGTGTAATGAATGTAATTAGCATCTGTAATGAGCTTCTATGTACCAAGGAATCTTCTCTAGATTTTCTGTTCCATCCATGTGATTATGGGATAAAACAACTTTATCAAACTTATATGGGATAGATTTTGTGCAATAGAAGATCACTGATTAATTTTTATGGCTAAACTGTAAGTACTTCTGAGACTATGCAAAAGTTAAACAATTAACATATAAATGCTAGGTATCATATTAATCAAGATATGCTGTTCCAGCTTACATGAAGATGGCATTTAGAAGGAAGATAACATTTTATATAACGGGTATAGGGGATGTACAATAATACCACAAAATAACTGAACATTATCGCTACAAGAAGTAGCGAAATAGTATATTTTTTAGGACTGCAGTTAGATCATTATGCTAAAAGCAACATTTTACAAAACGGTTTACAAACCTTAAGCCAAGTAAAATGTCAATATTTATAGAATAATTACATTAAAACACAGAACTGATGCAGAGGCCTGAGTGCGATGAACTGGTAAGTTGATGTTTTGAATGATGATATCTGTAGTCTTGTCTTCCTTTTACAACGTCATCATCCTATGAAGAGCTCTGTGAAATGTGATTGCAAATCCTTTACAAGCTCAGACCTCAGCATTGAAATGATTTATAGCCACACAGTGTGGGGAGTGTCTCTCTGATTCTAGAACTTTCACAGAGACAGGTGTGATTAGTTAGGACACCTGTTTCACTTATATCTGTCAGGTAATAAGAATATTTTATCTGTGGTATAACAAAATTTAGCATCTTAGCAAAGTGACACAGTTTTTACACAGTGTAAACAGATTGGCAGATCTAAATAAACTCAGACTCTGGTTCCTCTTAGAGTGTGGAGCACCGGGTCTTGTCACGGGACCCTTCAGCAGATCTGGAGTTTAAGCAGCCTGACTCAGGACTGTCCTCTCCCAACGCCACCCTGCCAGCTGCACCACCTCCTGCTGCCCACTTTGACATCTGCTCGCCCTCCAGCTCATTGTCTAATTACGACTCTGCAAACTCCAGCCAGTCCAGCACCGGTGAGAATAGAAGTGGAACGCCGCCTTTAGGAGCGCCTGCAGGTCAGACAAACACACACCATCCCGCTAAAAAGCACTGTCACTTTATTCCTGCAGATGAGGTGGTTAAAGGTGCATCCGTTCATTTTTGCTTGTATTTCTCTGACTAATATGGCAGTTGTCCTGGACTTATACTGACACCTAGTGGCATGGATTCAGCATGACCCAGAAGCAGTGGTTTAAAGCAGGAGTTCTCAACTTGTTTTAACATGACCTGTTGTAACATGCCCACCAATGACCGTTTAAAAAAGTTCAGAGGACCACCTTTCCAAATATGAAAGTATGAACACAGAATGAAAGAAAATTAAAAACATAAAAACATGAAAATGTATGCTGGGCTGTAAATCTGTTTTATGCCACTTTAGCAGAAATAGTCAAGTCAGCTATATCAATGAAAACCATCCTTATATAATCATGGAGAAGACGTAGGTTTACTCAGTCTCCATTTGTTCCTGTAACAATAAGGGGTCAGGTCAGACCAGTCCCTGTGTTAGACACACAAGGGGGAACCTTCTCTGGCATCCCTTCACAGTCATCCAAAATTGAGGGCTATGTCTCTCTTTAGGGGCACCGTTAGGGTTTCTGAGCCCCCTGGCTAATTTGTACTCCACGCCCCAAGGCCCCATCCCCAATTATCTTCTTGCCACATGTAGCAACAATCAATATCAATAAGCATTAGAACTATTGCATATTCAATGAGAGACAATAAGTAACTACATTTGAACAGTTTATTAAATTAACTAAAATTATGCATTTATAACTATATACAAATAACTATATACTGTAAACAGCAAAAGTAATTAACACCATTGTACTGTCCCTCTCATACAGAGACACCAATTCAACACTTTCTTACTGCCAAACAGCTTTTCTCACAGCAAAATCTTTGATTAGATCTTTGAAATCAAGCCGTCTTGCTAAATCATGTTCAATAGAGAGCAATGCTAGACCATTTAGTCTTTCCTTTATTATTATTATTATTATTATTCACTAAGTGAATTATATGTTTCACACACCAGCACACACAAACAGCAACAGGATCACTTAACTCAAGAAAAATCTGTTCTATTCATGTATGAATCATTCAGACTATTTTTGTAAATGGGTTCTCCAATTCATTAAAACGATTTACACACAAATCGGATGTTATTACAACACTTATTTTATAAACTCACCCTTGATAATTAAAGCAGATTTACATGACTACAGCGTAAATTTGGAAAGATTCTTAACAGAAAACTATTCCAATGCTGCAGAAACCTTGAATATACATTACTAGAGCAGTTTTATTGTTGCTTGGTGGTTTTCATCTTTATGTGAATGCTGCTCCATTACTATTGTGCAATTGCATGGAAATATTGTTACTGAGTAACTGAGTAACTGAGATAATTAATATTTCATGTTACTTAAAACAGCTTCATAAGGACTAGCTTTAGAATTATAACATAAAATGGGAAACAATAAATCACTTTTTTGAAAACTTGATGACTAGCTGTCTTCCCAGTCAAAATTGCAAATCAAGAAAAGAACAAATACACATTCACAACCAAGCTCACATACCTGTAACAATAATGGAACAGGTCAGACACATAAAGGAACACTCTATTCAACAGCAGTAATGTTTAACAAGGTTTGTTCATGCTAAGTCACATATTTCACAAAATACAATTAGCAAAAGAGTTTTTAGTCAAATTAGTTCATAAATATAATTTGTTTTAAAAATAACAAGATTTGTTAATTAAAAACTAAATAAATAACAATTCTAACCATTTGGCAGTAGTCTACCACTGCCTACCAACCCACCACCTGTGGCCCACCAGTTGAAAATCACTGGTTTAAGAAAATAGTTCACCCAGAAATGAGAAAAAGCCCATATTTATACGTTTTTTATGTAAAGATTCTCTATATTTGGTGCATTCCTGTGTGCACTTAATTTATAACTGAGGTGACACTGATTCTTTTGGCTGGCTTAACACAGTGTGTTGGAATCAGTTCACTGAAGCAGGTCTGTTCAGCTGCTGTTGTCATGGAAACCTGCTGTGAGGCACAGTGATTCCCTCCAGTGGACACATTTAGATCTATCAGACACATCAAACTTTCTGTAAAATAATATTTTAATAAGCTTTAATAATTCTAACCACCATAATTATTAATTTTATTAATGTTTCATATGATTGTTCATCTTTCAGCTTTTCATCTAAAGGTTGTTTTTTTTGTAGAAAAATATAAATTGTTTCTAAAACTGTATGAAGTGTACAACATCAAAATACATTTAAATAAAACTTGAAAATCTACAAATATATTTATAAACATTTTTTTATCTAACAGGTATTATGCAGGTGTTTAAATGAGCTGTGAAATATTTAATAAATCTGTAAATTGGTCTTTTTGTTTTATTGCCGCTGGAGCAGATTCAGCCATTGTACACATGCAGACATACATGGACATGCTGAACCCTGACATAATAGGCGATTCCCAGGATACAAAAGAAGCTGCACACCTGCCACCCCCTCCGACTTTTCCCCCACCTCCACCTCCATCAAACTCCTCCCACGGCCCTCCCCCTCCACCTGCTTACCTCTCACCCAAACCCCCTAAGGAGGAGGAGGCATCTGCAGAATACCTGAAGGTGAAGAGAAACCTTCGTCGAGTGGACAATGACGTAGTGAAGGAGGTACACTGTGAAATGTCTTGTTTTTATGTTAGAATCCTATCCCACTTGATGTGAACCAGTGAAAATTTACTATTTAAAAACACTTTTTCTGAAGTACTTAAATAACCTTTTTGTAGTTTCTGTTTTTTCAATTCTGTGATTTAAGAAGCAGAAGACTCACTATAGGAGGAGATTTAGAGTAGTGTTTAAGACATTTTTTTTTCTTCAATCCTTCAGAAATAGGGTCAATTTTGTTTTGATATTTTATTGATATTTTATTTTTCGGAAATATTAAAATTTTAGGCCTTAAAAAGTCGTAAATTTGCTAAAGTATTGTGTTACAGGTCTTAAATCATTTTAAACAGGTCTTAATTTTCGTACGTCCATGTAACACTTCATCCAATGCTCATTAAAATGCTTCAGCAGCACTTTAGAATGTTTTATTTTTTTTATTAGGGCCTAAGCACTGAAAGTGTGAAGGGTCCTTTTGTTTTCGTTAGGATTTTTTTTTATTCTTTCAAGGTTTTCGGGGTCTTTGGTCACCTTAACATGCTTAAAAAGTCTCTGGCACATGGGCGAGAGGGAGGGTCGTAGCCCCTACATGTATATAAAACCTACATACACACACATGACATCCATTTGCTTCACCCAACAGAAAAAAGAGGAGGTATTGAATATGTTAAACTGTAAATGGGTTGTTGATATCTCGAATGGTTTTGCCATGGTGAGGCAGTCAATTTATGGCAATAAATGGAACAGGAAGTGTCTCATATCTTCTGCATGCATTGAGTGATCTACATCAAACTTGGGAAATGTGTTTGATGTTTGTGTGCTGATTACAATGATGTTGCTTTTGAACTCACAGTTACACTACCACCAGTTGGCAACAAGAAGTGTGTCACTTACAAAAGACCTAGCACAGACTTTAAAATAGTCTTCAGTTATTGTAGTAATTAAATGCATGTGACAACTATGCATTGTTTTCTGAGAAGCACCAGGTGGTTGTTTCAGATGATGTTTTTGGACAAAGGCATTGCTAAATTATTCAGGTGCTGCGGGAAGGTTAAAAGTAAAACTGCCTACATTATGTGATTTGGACTAGTGGACTTTGTAGAGATCCAAAGTGATAGGACCGTTTTATATGGATAGCTCTGTACAATATCAGCACATAACTATTGCCACTTCTGATTAGGCCTAATTGATGTATACACTTTTTGAAGAATAAGTAATTTCTTAATTTTTTATTAATTGGAATTATGATGTTCTATATATGGCTTTATATTTTTATTAATGTGGCAGATTCTACTGAGACACTGTATTAATACATTAATCTCTTACTATTAATAGAGAATCTCTCTCAATACATTCATAGAAAGATCCCTCAGTTTATTACCACACTGCAGCTAACCAAATTGAATGTAGCTGACAGAAGAACTGGCTCTGACCAAAGGACATTGACATCGGCTTGGGTGCTGAGTCAGTCCTTAAGGTAGTGTGGTAATTTAGAAAGATCTTTATATAAATGTTCAGCAACAGCAAATATAATTTAATTGTACCAATTATTGACTGCTTTATTCCAATGTCCAGAGCAGGAAGGTTGTTGAGCTGAGCATCCCTACAGTCCTTTTTAGGAGTCCATGGAAAAATGTTAGCAAATAGAAATGTTAGCGATTAAAACATTACCTAACTTGTTTGGTAGCTTATTTAATACCATAGCTTGTTGGATAGGAAGTCACTACAACTAACACAAAATTCTGTTTATCGTCTTCCCCAACTATCAGTCTACAATGTTTTTAGGGTGCACGAAAAAGTGGGTGGAAAATTACTTAGACTTAACATTGGGAAGATCATCATGCCATCAGAGCTCAGCATCAGAATGTCATCGAGATTTGGGGGTGGGGTCATATCGCTTGGCTTAGCAAGCAACAATAAATGGTGACATTTCAACTTCATAGGCAGGCCCTAGCAACCAGTTACAGTACCCCAGCAACCACCCCATTGACTTCAACTGATATAAAGGTGAGAGGCATCAAAACATCGTAGAGACAAGTGGGTGGCCTTTTTTTACTTAGACTGGCAAGTAGTCTTTTATAATTATCATGGAAACTGTCCAGCCATGCCTTAGCAACCATCTGAAGCACCCTAGCAACCAACATGAATTAGCTATATCTCAGCACCAGAACATCATAGAGACATGTGAGGTGGCTCTTTTGATTGAGACACAGATCTGTCTATAAGTTTTATAGCAACCTCATAACATCACAAGTAAGCCATATAGTACTATATCTAACATGCTAAATCATGTTACCATTATACTAACATCAGTCATGTTAGCATCTTGTTAAAACATGCTAGCATTATGTTAAAACATGTTAACATTGCTGAAATACTCTGGCTGAGTTCTGCCACGGCAAGCACCACTCACATTTTCTTTAGAAAATGTATCTTATCTTTCTTTCTGTTCTCTTGTTTATTCCTTTTGTTTATTTTGACATTTACTGAATTACACATTCTTACTACACAAAGTACATTATAGATATAAAGTGATGTCACCAATTACAGCACATTTATGGGAGGCATGAGCTAATGTACTTTTTATATCAATTGCAAGACAATAGAGAATTTTTTCAGGGTATATGAAGCGCATGTGCTTATGTACAGAACTTAATGTGTCTTATGCATGTAGGGCCTCTTACAACAGAACTGCACATGCACATCTTCTACAGTAAAAGCAGCATCTTAACTCAGACAATCCTAACAATGTCATACTGTACGTGAAAAGACAGCGCAGGCGTGTATAGCACAGGCATCATACAAGTACAACTGAGTACAGGAAGCAAATACAGATATTGGGTGTAAATAAAATAATAATCAAATATTATTTTATTTCTTTTATTTTAATAATAAAATATTTTTGTAATACCTTCCAATGTTAAATGAGTATATTTCCTATATTTCCTTATAACAGTCAACAGTTACCTGCCATCAGGGCTGGATTTATTTACTGAGTAGTATTTTAAGCACTATTATGATAATAATGAGTTACAAAATGTTAATCGTCATTAAGGTCATAAAATACTATCAAGGTATTGAATTCACGTCTTTAGAATAAGTGCATGTGTGCACAATAAGAGCATAAATGATAATTAATAAGATAACAATTATAAGGCTGCCTTAATTACAAAGACCAGCTTGCCAAGTTAGCTGCTATACTTCTGAGTTCCACCTAACTAAACAGTCCACAGGGCTTTAGTCATTCTGAGAACAGGCCAATAAAAGCAAAATGTTCCCTGAGGATTTCACACTGAAACACACACTTAACTTTTATTAATTGGTATGTAACACATGTAGGTGTAAGAAATTACCTTGTATAGCCTTGACAGTAAAGCAACATAATATGGTCTAATTAATGGACCCAGCAGTTTACAGGCCTAAACATTACACATAGTGGCCATTAGAAAGCTGGATAATCATGTATCTTCTGTTGCCTGGCCAACAGCTTCAATCCACATAGAAAACATCCCTGTTCGTGCAGAGACCAGAGCAGGTGCACACACACACATACACAATACAGTCACACTCGCCAGACAAAAACATAATGCTTTTGTGTCCCTGTTAATGAGGGCTTCCAGAAATCTCTGTTGAGGCAGCATGATGGACCTGACAATAATTTAACATAATAAACTGTCAGCTATGTCAGTTCATCCCAACAAACAAGCTCTTGAAACATTACTGGGAATTGAACTGTGTTGTACTAATTGCGTTCTAGCGGTATGAAGAGGCGATAATGCGCTTGTTGTGTCATGTTTGCAAAATTTTAAAGTTAGCTATCCCATTTAAACCGTGTTCTAAGTATAATCTATTTCAAATTTAACATTATTAAACTATGGTCATTTTTAATCCAGGGTTATAATGTTTCATGTTTTAGACAGTTCATTCGGTTCACCCTGAGTCGCAAAGTGGCCCCTGGAGACCACCCTCGGTAGTGTTAGGGTCAGTAATAATATAAAAATAAAGGATGGCTGTACCCACAAATGCCCTGTAACAGTGAAAATAACAGTGAAACAAAGTATCAAAGAAACAACAAACTCAAAACAAAGTTTTAAGCTTTGTGGGTCCTCTCCACGGGAAGTGCCAGATCAGCAAAGTGCTATCTTGTCTCCAAGAGAGCCTGGAGAGACATTTGTCTCCTTAGACTCTTAAGGTCTATGTGGTGACCATTTCTGCTCGCCACATTTCTCCTAGGTTACGCCTCATAGCCTCTTGGGATCCCTCTGTGGTCCTGGAAGGGCTACGGAGGGCCCCATTTAAGCCCTTGGAAGAGGCTGGTCTTAGCATTCTCTCACTAAAGATGGCCCTCTCTGTCAAGAGGGTAGGGGACCTGCAGGCTTTCTCTGTGACTGCCTGGAGTTTGGGACTGGCTCCTTGCATGTTGGCTACGTGCCCAAGGTTTCCACTACTCCTTTCTGGGACCAAGTGGTGAGCCTGCAAGCACTCCTCGCTGGGAAGGAAGACCCAGCTCTATCTGTGCTGTGTCCAGTGCATGGACTGCGCATTTATCTGGCCCACACAGAGAGCGTTTGACATTTTGACCAGCTCTTTGTCTGCTTTGTCAGCAGAAGGGGAAGGCTGTCTCCAAACAGAGTTTGGCCCATTGAATTGTGGAGGCCATTTTCATGGCCTACCAATCACAGGGACTGCAGAGCCCCCTGGATATCAGGGCATCCTGCTGGGCTCTGGCGAGGGGTGCCTCCCTATAAGACATATGCAGAGCTGCGGGCTGGGCTACACCCAACACCTTTGTGAAGTTTTACAATCTCCAAGTGGACACGGTTACGACCCGCATTCTGCAGGGCGACTAAGACGACAACCCCCTTCAAGTGGGTGTATCATTTGCCCCTGCGCCTCTCCCCCTTCTACTGGGCCTGGTACTCGTGCATGGCCCTCTTCGTAGGTAAGCCCGTATACCAGTGCTAGGTGCTCCATATGTGTGGGTAACGCTGTATGTTGAATATCTGCAGGTTTGGTTTCCCCGTTGGTAAACTCTGTGTCTTTCCCTCAGTAGGATTCCCCTACCTCACTGCTGAGTCTAGACACCCTCTCCTCAGATAGGGGCCTTCTCAGAAGGTTGCGACATATCTTAAGCACTCCTTACGAGGCACGCTACGGTAAAAGGTTTTACCGGATTGTAACCACCCCTTACAATCCGATTGAAATTTTGATCGGATCTGGCCAATTTAGTCTGATTGACGTGTTTACATTTGATTTTTTTAATCTGATTGCGCTTGTAGTCCTATTATGATCGGATTATTAGGGTCCATGTAAACACAGCTATTGTGACTGATGGTTCAATGGTCTAATATAAAATGTACTCTCTGCATGTCATTGGTATAGTGCAGGGACATGGAAACCATTAGGCTATAATTTTAGAAAATTTGTCCCCCCACTTTATAGAAGATAAATATTATTTTTCAAGTAATGTGTAATAATCATTCTGTAAAAAAAATATTTGGGGGATAAATACACATTAACTGGACAATATATCAACTTTTATCTTAAAATAGTCTGTAAACATAGTACCTTTCATTATAACTGCATTATTTTAAATAACAGCCTGATCATTTTATTTTAGCTATATCTTTAATATTTTAGCTTAAATTGAACCTGGAACATTTATTTCTCATCACATACATACCAAAAGTTTCACACTATCCCTCAAACATAACCTAATCTGACTTATTTTCCAAGAAATCTCCACCAAACCTAACACAGTTGATGGCTTGCTGGCACTGGGTGGCTGAGTTTCTGCTCTTATATATACAGAATATTTATAAAATCCACAAAAAAGGACTTTTGTGAAATCTGTTGTATGAACACATACAGCCTGCTCTTCCTTTTATGGCCAAAGGCTTTTGGCTCAGAGCTGAAGCTTCAACTGCATCTGCAATGCTGTTGGCTTGAGTGAAGTCTTTTTTTTCTCCTTAAGCATTTTCTAACAAACATCTACATTTAACTGTCAAGAGTAAATCTGAGCAATTCCAATCTCCTCTAGGACTGCGAGGAGTCAGACTTCACCTCGAAGCAACTGTGACATTTTTATAAACATAATTTTGATTACACTGTCTGTAAGGAGAAAACCATGGAAATGAAAGTATCTTAGTTTTACTAGATTTGGGTCCCAATTAAAAGAAAATTAAGTCCTGATTGTTTATTGGCTCCAGTTTCCAAAATACAGCTTCAGTACAAAATTGCATAAAAATAATTCAAAATTAGAAGGGGGGTGAGTACTTGGGAATGTTAGGCAATGGCACTTTCACAAGCCACCAAATGTAATTGTATGATGCGTAGAGCTGGCCAAGACAAATGTACTCTGCAATAAAAGACCAATAAATTACAGCGAGGTAATAATCATACTTTGTCGAGAAGTTACAAGGCATCATCAGGCAAATATACTCGCCTGTGTATAGATAATTATAAATCTTCACTAACTATTTTGAAAACGTTAGCCAGCCAGCACCTTTATCACCTGTTTTCTAAATCTAATCAAAACTATTAACACATTTTATCTCTGAGGTTGTTTGTTTCCCAAAATTTGAAGACCAGTGTTACCAGTAAATTGACATCAAGGCAACGACAGCTGTAAATCTGACAGTAAGATCTCTTTAGTGTCTCAGTTGTTTGTCCTGGACAACAGTGGATTTAAATGGAAAGCAAATAGAAAATGTTGAGTTTCAAATTAAGTACTGACAAGTATTATTTTTTTCTTGTATAAATTTTATGTATGTATTTTACATTTGTGTGATGTGCATAGTTCATAGTACTATTGCAAATCCCTTATAGCCCATAAGATGTTATCTTTCTGTATGCCATCTCCATGTGAGCTGGAATACATATCTTGCTTAATGATTTTGTGGTTTTATTGGTTCAGTCAACCCTTTATTCATAAACCTACTATAAACCTAGTAAGCTTGTGCCTAATTAGCCTTATACATCTCACACATATTATTTTCAATAATACCATTAACATGTCTGACATTTGTTCTGTGTTTTATTATTATTCTTTTTTATATGTTACTGCTTTGAAGCAATGTAACATTGTAAAAAGCTCTATATAAATTGAATTTAATTGAATTCAAGTGAATTTATTATTAATGATTTACCTTAGTGACTGGATTAAAAAAAGCTTGGGTCAAACAGTGTGTACTGAGTGTGTACTCAGTGTTTACTCTAACTCAGCTACCACAGCAACACTAGTGTTCATAGCAACCACATAATGGCACACAGCTGTGGGTTGTGTTTGGTCTGGTTCAGCTCACTCTTAACTTTTTCTACTGCTCAAATACATTTGAATAGCACAGCATTTAGTACCACAAGCCCATATTAGGCTATGCTCCGTTCCACTCACAAAACATTGTCATACAGGTTTAGTTTTCAGTGTACATAGTGCTTCCTTTGACTTTATTCTGACTTTATTTACACTATAAAAGAGTGACTTATAGTGACTTTATTTACACTATAATAATTTACACTATATGACAGAATGCTGACATTGTGTTTTGCTGTTAATTCCCACCTGTATAATGTCCTTATCTGCCATCCCCTCTAATTATCAGCAGCATTTCCAAAATTTACCTGATACAGGGTGATTTACACGTATATTTGTAATCAAATTCCCGTTGGTGGCCGGTGTGCATAATGTAATCGGGTGAGAAAGCTGAGCCCGGGCAGCCATGTCCAGCCACTGTATCACAGAGTTTTGCATAAGAGACCACAAGCGTTTTGGCCTGTGGTTAGATAACAGGTGAGCTAGTGCAGTCACTGCCTTGCAATGTGATTGCTGGACTGGTGGAGCAGGGGGTGTGGCAAGTCAAAGCAGGCATCAGGTAGACTAATGCACAGCAGAATGGAACTGCTGTGACACCTATATGTCGCTGCCGGCTTAAAACATTCTCCTAAAGAGACAGAAACGTGGAAGAAAGATTTACGGGTGGATTAGCAGGGTAAGACTGACATTTAATAATGACATTTACTGTTATTTAATGATGAAATCATGATTGTTTCAGTAAGTGGCAATAATTATGGTCACTTTGCTTTGTGGACTTGTTGTGCAATAACATAATAGGCTTTGCATTGGCTGTGGGTTTTTTTATTAGTTTTGTTAGAATTGTAGGATTTCCTAAATATTTTCGTTAATCTGTGTCACAATCGTGTAAAATGATTTGCTTGGTTTGATGACCTGTGATAACCTGGAGAAATGCATGCAAAATAAGATGCATTTGTAAGTGCATGAATGAAGCAATCTATTCATAATCCTGATCTAAAGTTACTGCACACTCTCTGTAGATCAGTCATCTGAAGCCCAGTGTAGTGTTAAAAGCCAGCAGAAGAACAAGTATTGGTGACTGGTAATGAAAAATTTAGCAGGCTTTAAATAGGCACCAGTTCATCCACATTGTATAGCTTTTCCCTGAGGACTGATGTTCAAACCATCTGCATTAGGTTGGATCAGGTTACAAATCTGCAGGATGACAGAGTGGATTCTGAGAGAACATGAATGAGCTTCAGGTGCAGTGAAAGCCACAGATAACATGATGCAACTTTTGTTTCAATACATTTGCATGCTTTTCCTTTTATTTTTTGAGGTAAAGATTTTTTATTTATGATCAATACCAATACTGATTATTTTTAGGTGTGCAGTATTATTCTATACAGTAATTCTAATTATAAACAATATAATGTATAGTTATATACAATAACTATAAAATCGTTATATTACAACAGTAAATGCATATTATTTATAAAACATCACAAATTTGATTATCTATACCTTTCTGAGTAATAAAAGATTGAGAACATTGGTAAAGAATATTGTCTGTAACCATCAACTGGTAGAGTTTGCGTTCAATTCCCAGATGCACACATATTGATATAATGGCTACTTGAATGCACTGAATGCAAAGTTGAAGTTCCTTGAAAAAAGAAAACTTTTTACATGCAGAGGTTTTCTGCCTCTTATAGGTCAATTACCTATACAAAACAAATAAGACTTGTTTTATTAATTACTGCCTGGAGTTATGTTACATTATTCATATTTCATATTAGGTAGTTATAATATTTGTTATTTATAATATAAATCATGATAAACTGATCACTGATAAACAACTCATATTTGGTATTATTTGGCCTATTTTGTGAGATTATTTGTTTAAGAATTGCATTGCGCAATGTTGTTTACTATGCAAACTCAAAGGTTTTGCATTAGGAAAATCTTGAGAACAGGAAGAGAAAAGCAATGTTTTTTGGTGTTGCAAGTTCCTAGAAGCTTTGTCTGTATTCAAGGTCTTTGTAATGTCATTTCTTTGCTCTTATTCAGTGCTGGTGGAAACGTGAAGGCAGGTGATAGATTTGGTTTGAGGTCAGTGGTAGTATGGATTGTGATAGAGGAGTGAGAGGTGAGGACAGTAACAGGTCTTGGATCAGTCATCTGATGTGTGTCACTCCTCTCCTCACTGATCAATGCTAAAGTTCAGCAGATATAAAAGTCTTTGTTTTTAGGTAAATCTGCTCGTGTCACATAAGGCTTTAGCACAGAAGCTCTGAAGAAGTTGTGAAATACTTAATCTGCCCAGTTTTGTTATTCAAATCATACTTTGTGTTATTCTTATGTTCAAGAATTGTCTGAGATTGAAGATTTGTTGTGATTTGAGCACTGAATATACAAATAAGCTGTAAATATATTTTACATTCATTATACACAAAAAACACTGTTTTGTCTTCTGACAAACTGCACTAATACTTTTCACATGTTTGGGGGGTGTTAATATTTGGGTAGTTGTCTTGACCAAAGTGTTTATGATAATTGTTAAATCTAATAAAGCAACAGAAATGTGGTTCACAGAAATGTTGCTGTGACAACTTGTGACAACTTGCTGTGACCTACCATTATGGAAAATGACTTAAACCTTTCTGGTTTAATCATTTACTCAATAGATAAAGCAGCATACTGATATTGGATTTTTAGGTTGGAAAATTCACAAGAAGGTTTCTAATTCATCAGTGTTTTAATGAATTATCAACCAACATACAAAACCACTGTCGGTAAAAACACATTTCTGTTGGCCTTATGACTCAAATCCTTAAAATTAATTAGATACAATATACATATGCAGTGTATTTTAATATATAATCAATATATTTTACATCTCAGATAAAGGCTTACTGGAAAAACAAGCTGATAATTGATATATTTGTTTTTATGAACCATTTTGTCAACTGCTGATGTATGAATCACAATCCAAATGACATTGCCATGAATGTTCATTTTTAAGCATGTTTTTACAGAGTATAATGGTCCTTGAGAAAGCTGGTGTTGGATGAGATCTTGTTTTAAAGCCTGTTGCTTTATTTCTGTAGCAGTTGAACCCTGATGTAAACACTGACAGACTGCGAAGGGTTGACTCGAACCGAAAGTCTCGTAGCTTTAGCAAGCAGCCCAGTACTGGGGATTATTACAAGACCCTCAGCAGTGACAGCGCGGACCAGCAGCCCAGCAGAGCCATGGCACCCAATGAGGAGGTAAAGTAGGAATTAATTCAGTTACTTGTATGGCAGGAAACATTTCCATTTCCTATCAAATGGATTGATGAGTAATGTAAGCGTTTGACCCTCAGTATGTTTGCTGAAGCTAAATAAATAGTTCAGGACTCAGAACTGTGATTTGAGGCTGGATTAAGCTGTGCAGATTTTACCTTGCATCATTTGTAAATGAATACAAAAACTGCACTGCACACCATTCAACTTACAGGTCATAACACAACAAACCGAGGTAAAAACATTCATCCTGTCAGCACTAGGACATTTCGTATTAAGCTTCAAGACCCCACAAGTTTAATTTTCATTGACTTATCAGCGTTTTTCTTCAGATTTGAGTCGTTGCACATCATGAAACTTCTCAGAAGTCAGCTCAAAACATCAAATACAATCAATCCTCAGATTAGATGTTTTTAGGGTTAGTTCATCAAAATAGATAAACTTGAAAGGAATGATACACATGTACAGCGTTTGCTGTGACAGTTTCTTGTGCTTTTAGTCTTTAGTAAAAGACAGATTCATTCTCTCACCTGTCACATTACAACACAAACTCAGGCAGGGTGTGGCAGGCCCGAGTGACATTGTGCTTCAGTGTACATGCTAAGCTGCTGGATAAACAGAGTTGAGTGTTTTTCTTTGTTGTGTTATGTAAGTCTGATGGCCAGGACCTTGAAGCATTGTGTGTCACTGAACTAGATGTTCTGCTTATTTACTAGCACACATTTTGCCTATTGTATAAATACAGTGTGGCTTGTAGGAAAAACAAATGATAATCTCTTTAATTTCAGTTGTCTCTCTTTGTCAGATATATACAAGCAAATATAAAGATATTTTATGCTTAAGTCACCTGTCTTTAGTAATCTCATTGATGTGTCCCCCAGACCCTTAGAAAAGATCTCAACAGTGTTTTAAGCTGTGTTCAGATTCTACATTCCAAAAAACAGAGAACTCAATTTATACTCAAACATTCACATTCTTACATGACAAAACTATAATATAGCTCTTACTTGACACAACCAATAGACCTGTGCTGTCCATATCAGTTTAAATCTGTATACACCTACTTGGGATTGAGGTGAGAGGTCAGGATTTGTTTACTTAGCTCTGATCATGGGGGTGGTGGGGAATCTATAAAGTATTTATGTGTGTGAAGAATTGTGGCTCTTAGCGAATGTCCATCCATTCTAGCAAACCAGTGAGTCTGAGTCGCATGTGTGTTCATCATAACCAGCTGTAATGCACATGTTGTGCAGGGGATGTGGAGGGTGTTGAGAACGTAATTGTTTTGTTCAGTTTATTTATTATATTGTTCAGTTTATGACTAGTCTAAAATGTACTTTTTAAATTTTTTTACGCCAAAACTATGACAGAAAATATATGCTGATTGATTGTTATGATTATACTCAAATAGATAAACATTTTTATTGGTAAAGGTACTAATAAATAAAATCTTTAAAATCAATGTAAAACGACGTTCACAATTTTACTTCCATGTAATGTATTTCTTACAAGTAAAAAAATGGGAAGGTATTGTATACACTTTATCCGGTTATTGATTGGATTGTGAAAGTGGTCTTGGTGTAGCAGGTTGATAGGAGGTTTGTCAAAACAAAAAGTCATTTTAGCGGCATGTTATTACAATTTGTTGAAGACAAACATTTATTGAAAAATTATATGAAACCAGAAATTAATTATTTTATACTAATTTTAAAAAACCCAGAAAATGTCTTATGTTAATGTCAAGCATAGTTTAGTTTCCTGTGCATTTCCTGTTGAAACAAGATGTTGCCGTGGAACATATCTTTTTTTAAATTGGCTAGTTAGTATGCATCACAGCCACACCTCATAATTAGTGGTGCTTGCGAAGCAAAGCATTACTATTATTATTCAACATACTTTTTTACTTCTTTTCATCTTTTTCTGGAGAAAATTCGTACACGATACTCATCCCACATGGCTTGTTGTAGACCCATGAATGAGGTGTCAAATCGACTTGCTTGTGGTGGGGTGTGCTATGACTTTTATAAGCAATCAGGTGTACAACGTTTATAGGGTGCAAGAAAAAGTGGGCGAAAAAATTCTATAGACTTAACATTGGGCTGAACTTTGAAGTTATAGCTCCACATCAGAATGTCACAGAGACGTGGGAGTGGGCTCATATTACTCGACTTAGTAAGCAGCAACACATGGTAACATTTCAGCTTCATAGGCACGCCCTAGCAACCAGTTACAGTACCCCAGCAACCACCCCTTTGACTTCCATTGAAAAAGGTGAGAGGCATCAAAGATCATCGAGACAAGTGGGTGGCCTCTTTTGACTCAGACTGGCAAGAAGTCTTTAATTATTACCATGGGAACTGTCCAGCCATGCCCTAGCAACCATTTGGAGCATCCTAGCAACCAACATAAATTAGCAATATCTCAGCACCAGAAGATCATAGAAACATTGTTTTTTGAGTTGGCTCTTTTAATTCACACACATATCCATCTATTGGTTTTACCCTGTTAACTGTCTAGCTACACCCTAGCAACCATTTTCTGTTCCCTAGCAACCATATAATAAAATTAATAAGCCATATCTAGGCATTGAAACACTGTAGAGCAGGGGCGCCGCTCGTAATTTTGGGCCCTATGACAAAATTTGAGGTTGGGCCCCCCTAGTAGTGTTATTACTAATAAAGCAGATCTCTGGGGGCCCCTAAAGGGCGTGGGCCCTTAGAATTGTCCTAACTTCCCCCCCCTTAGCGGCGCCCCTGCTGTAGAGACATGTGGGTGGGCTTATTTGACTCAGGCTGTCGGTGGACTTTAGGTATTGCCCTGAAACTTCCTGACCACACCCTAGCAACCATTTATATCACCCTAGAAACCTTCTAACATTATAAATAAGCCATATTTTAGTATATCTATCATGCTAAGTAATCCTTGCATCATGCTGACACCTTGTTGAGTCATGCTAGCATCATGCTAAGTCATGTTAGCATCATGCAAACATCATGCTAAGTCGTGCTAGCATTATGTTTAAGCCATGTTAACATGTTAAGATGTTATCTAGTTTCTACTTAATGTTGCTAGCGGAATCAGGGGAAAGGATATTCTTGCTCTAGACAGCATGATATTGACAGACATTTGAACACGCCTCTGAGTGTAAGATGAGTCATCAGTATTTTGGGTCAGTTCTCCTGTAAGAGATTTTAAATATTAATATTTGCTAAAAGATACATTTACATGAGCCCATGAACATAAGTTAATAAGCTAGGAGCTAAGAGATATAGACTAAACCACAGAACTCAAATGTTGATGCTGTGAGAGGATCGTCACTGTGACGCTGTGATGTTGATCGTCAGTGCGTTGTTCTCTCCACAGGGTTCTGCACTGTTGGAGGAAGCAGCAGACACAACTCCTGCTCCAGAGAACGAGACAGAGACTGCAGAGGAACTACCGCTTCCTCCTCCACCCCCTCCTCCACCTACCACTGCCTCCATCCCAACTCCACCTCCTCCTCCCCCACCCCTCCCCTCAGGGACACCCGCTCTATCTCCCCTCACGACCAGCACAGCGGCCCCCAGTCAGCACCGCCCATCATCGTCCTCCAGCAGTGAGTTCTGATCATCTCGTCTAGTTCTGCAGCTCTCTGTATGTTCATATATCTCTGCTGACTTATAAACAAGGTAGACAAAGTTTTTCAGAAACATTTTTATACTGGTTTAAAGTCTCTTCACATCCTAAAAACAATTACTAAGTGGTCTAAATATATTTATATAAATATATCTCTTCTATGGGAGGTGCAGAAACATAAAATGTTTGTCCAATCATTGGGATAGGATATATTTATGTGTTAGAGGAGTTGTGGTGGAGTGCTCTTAAGGGAGGGTGGGATCTTATGCTTTCAAAGTTACGTTGCTATTGCTAGCCTCTTCGAAATTGCCTACCCAACCTTTATTGAGGTTAAAGCATTTTTCATAAAAAAACATTTTTTGTCATTGTGTTTTTCCAGAGCTGTTGTTAGCCAAGATTTTATTATAATAATTTTGTGTAATTTATCATGACCATTGTCCATACTCTTTTCATCTTAAAACATTTTGTACTAAACCTTTAAAGGAATAGTTCACCCACAGATTCAAATTATTTACCCACTGTATGCTGTTATTTTGTGAAACACTAAAGAGAGTTCTGAAGAATGTTTTTAGTGTGTTTTATAGTGACATTTCACAGTTATTATTACCTGATTGGATACAGTGCTTTAGAAACAACATCTCGAGACATGTATGCATATCTTGTGTAACACTTGTGTAAATAGACTTGTTTTATATTTTCTGGCCCTTTCACCTGAGTAATGATGCTTACGTAGGGTTTTACGTCGAACCGGTTAAACATATGACCTTTTAAATTTCGTTCATATTCCTATTAAACAGAGCATTAGTGTCACAGAGTGTCCTTGATGTGGCACAACATCAGCTATAACATGATTCTTTGCCCTATCCTTTTTTACAAAAGTGTGTTGTGGAACCTGCTTTCCTGAAAATATTCAATTTCAAGCTGAGAACTGTACCTGTTTTAGCTACACAGACTTTCAAAAACCTAAAAATATGCATGAATGATTGCAGAGAAAGATCAGATTCTGATCATATTGAGAGATTTACTACAGTATACTCCTAAAAAAAGGTTCTTAAAAGGTTCTTCACAGCAATGCCATAGAAGAACCATTTGTGGTTTCCCAAAGAACCAATCAAACATTACTGGTTTCTTAAAAGAATAATTTCTTTCGTACCTTTCCATGGTCTAAAAAACTTCACTACAAAAAGATTTTATGTAAAGCACCTTTTTTAAGTGTATAGTGAGAATTGAGACTCCAGAGCCTTATTAATTAACATAAAACTTTCTGAGGGAATTAGGCTGCATTTACACTGGCACAATAAATCAGATTTTTTTTACTTACATCTTGCACATGTATAAACACAAAACTCCATAATGAACTGATTTTTTTTGTATCCGATCTGAGCCACTTTCAAGTGTGGATTTAAATCAGATACATATTCGATAGGCAGACATCCGACCTGCGTCTAAACACACATATCCGATTCACCTTGGCTATAACATACCTGTTTCACAACGAATTGCGTTGAACATCATAATTTCGCACATGTACCAAACCTGGCTGCAATGCCAGCACAAAATAAAGAGCATTAAAACCAAATATAAGGCTATAAGGATATATGTAGTTGTCATGTCACCGATGTGGAAAGCATTAAAAATGTCTTTATGATGGCAGCATTAAAAAAACACTTTCGCTTTTTTGTCTAATTAATTGCTGTTAGGTGTACTTTTGCTGACTTTTAAACAGATGATCCACAATTTGAGGGTCAGTTATGGCACTCATATTAGTGAATGATTGGAATTTCTTTGGCTGGGAGAATAATGTAAAAACGCATCAGATACGAGGCGTAAGTATAAACAAGCAGGACAAAAAATCGGATATAAACTTCAGCATTAAACTTCTTCAGCAACTTTAACTTCTCAGCATTAACACTTGCAGTATAAACACAGCCTTGGATTCTTCCCTGCATGCAAATTCCAGTATTTACTAGTACTCTTAAATTTATATTTCAGTTTAAAATAAAATTTAAGTTTGGTGTGTGGTTGATTACCCTATAAAATCAATTTGACTAAGACGTGTCTTCATGCATTTACAGACGTCTTTGGGACAAGTGTATAATGCAGCACATAGACTTCTATTATACATAAATTATGTGCATGTTTTTTTTACAAACTGAGCTATGAATTTTCTTAAGTAATCATGTTTAAGTTGACTTTAACCTAGAACATCCCTTTCAGATATTTTAAGTATCTAAATATTTAAAAATGAAAACATTTAACATGACTGTGTTACAATTTCACACAATTGTGAAAACTGTAGCCAACATCATCTGTTTATGTTTCTGTGTATGTTTCGATCTTCACTGGAGAATGTGCAACCAATCTAACAGTAAACATTAAATATTTATGCTGTTTAGTATGCAATCCTTTAAGCAGTTGGTGGTATTGATGGACTGTTCAGTCCAACTTTAGATATCACAAAGTGCACAAAATGGAATTTTACACAGCAGCTGTAAGGTAAATCTTTTAAAGTTCTGGCCTGTTAACATTAGATCTGGCAACCCATTCACTCCAAACTATTTACAAATTAATGTGTGTGGGATATTGTTACTTTGAAATCAGGTTTAGTGTTCTACCATTTTACCTAATTGTTCCTTCTCCGAGGGATACATGGCAAGTCTTGTGAACGCTCAATATCCCTAATGTATTGTACAATTTCATGTTATGGCAGGGAAATTTAGCACTTTAGACCAACTAGCTGGCAATGGATTTAAACTGCTCATTTGCATGTCACAGTGTACATTAGACAAATCTGTTGTGGGTTGTAAGATAGGAGAAACAGTAAGGTTAACCAACCCTCTGAAGCCCAACACCATCTGCCTGGACTACTGACTGCTGTTTTTCTGTGGTCATTGAATGTGTTTAAAGCTTAGTAATTAAATAATTTAATGCATTTATTCAGAGCTGATGGAGACAGATGGTGTTTTAATTTGCCAGATGGGCATAAAAATCCTATAGACTGACACTGAAGGTGAGACCTGAATATCAAAGTGACCTGGAATGTGATCTTTTGAATATAGCATCACTTATGCAGAACTTCCAAAAACAAACTAGCAAGAGCCTAGCAACCACAAACATCTGAGCAACCACAAAAAAATGCTAAATACACTCTTCACCAACACCCTGGTAAACATCAACAAAACCCTATGCACCTATTCTTCCCAAGTGTTCTTTGTCATTGTCTTTTATATTCACATTTTTATAAAAATACAAAACTATCTGTTTGTGTTCAGTGAAGAGGCAGGCAGGTTATCCAAACAATATTGTGTTTCATTTACTAATGACAGTGTGCGTTTTGTTTTCTTATTGTTTGTCCTCCCATCCTTCCCTTTGTCTGTCTGAACACCTGTCTGCTATGGTCTTTTTCTCTCCCACTCTGGCCCTGCATGGTCTCTTTTCTCTGTCTGTTTTTTTAGACCCCTTCTGTAAAGAATCTGATCTTTCCTCTACTCATCTGTCCCCCTCTCCTGCTCCAGAATCACTCCGTCAGAGGAAGAGTGAGTATTTACCCCAGCCTCATTATCTGTGTGTGTCTGTGTTTGTGTGTCTTTCTTTACTCTGATTCATCAAATTTACCTTTACTCAGCATGTTGTTTGTTTAGCTATTTGTCCACAAGCTGAAGTAAATGTACAAGTTTTAGTTTATATATATATTAGTATTATATATATAGTTATTTTTCAGTTAAAGCATGCATAATGGGGCTTAAGTTTATCCATTAGTAATTAACTGTCTCGTGAATGGAGCCAGATGTGAGCCGTCTGGAAAATAAAGGTTTTGTGATGTCAACCAAAAGGAAAGACGTTTTAGAGGAATAACAGTTTATTACATTTTATTTAAAGTTTGTGAAGACAAACATTTGTTTTTACTAGAATAAGACAATTAACCATACACAGTGAATCTATGATATTATATTAACAAAGTAAATAAGGTATATTTTGATTAAATTGTTTTTTAACAAAGTTCAGTAGGAGCACAGTAACGTAATCCAGTCATCGCGCAGGGTGCATATATATAGCCGTCCCTCACCTCCGTCACATGATAGTCTTGCAGCACTTGGCCCCGTCTATTTATCGCCATGTCAGAAATAGAGCTCTTCCCGCCTGTCCGTCAGAGGAGGAGTCTTTCCTCTCAGCTGAAGCTCATCCGCCTCAATTGCTAGCCCAACGAGCGATCCTTTTGCACACTGGACATTTCTGCCAAACCTCTGTCCTCATTTTGGGGCATAGGCCCACCCGCTCTACTCCAAGAACGCCAAGGTGCTGAGGTCTAGCCTGGTACCCGCCGGCAAGACACCCACCATCTTCCTCTGCGTTCGGCTTTACTTTACTCTTTACTTTACATCTCATCTAGCTGTTCCTGCTATAGAGGATTGACTGTAAAAAATATTAAGCCCTACAAAACATTGACATCCCGTATTTGCGTAGATAAAGCACAGCTGCATGATTTATACATTTCTCTCCAGTCAACGAAATCTGTCTTCTTCTACCGCTATTACACCTGCTTGTCTGTGCCACGCCCAAGTTTCTCTTCCTGTTGAACCTCTCACACCCTCCCCGCCTACTTGGACTATCGCTGCCGCATCAGGCCCTCTCCAGCCTGGGCCGCGCCCAAGCTTTTCTCCCGGCCGAACCTCTCACCCCCGCCTGCTCAGCCTACTGCCACCTCTCATACTTACACTGTTGGTGTCCCCAGCCACCCACCATCCACTCAAAATATCATCTGCGATAATCTTCAATATGCTCTAGCAGAGCCCGTAGTAGTCATACTGGTAAAACTCATGATTTTGCTTTTATAATGGCTCGTTTTCAACGCTTGCGTATCAGCTCGGTCGCTAGAAAGTTTAAAAAGACAATCAATCTCTGAGCCCCTTACAATTATATACAAAAAATTTTATTTTTAGCATTAACAGTCTTATACCTCTTGAGTCTGCATCACTACGATATCGACCATAGCATTAAGGTTTATTAAAAATGCCCGCCACAGCGCACAATTGGCAAAAGTAGATATAACATCAACGTTCAAAGTAATGCATATTAACCTAATTTCATGGCATTTATTTTGCGTCTGCTGGCGCATTAATTCTGCTTTGTCATCTGTTTAACCTTCGATCGCATTACTAAAGGTCGCGGCCCCTTATAGCTATAGCTATTTGCCTATTTTTCTATAGCTGGGCACGTCTCATCTAAGAGAACAGATATCGCACACTGGTCACGCATATTCTACGGGTGTGCACATTGTTGTTGTCCACTTGTAATTTAAAAATACAAAATGGGCGAGTGTTTAAACTTCCATTTTAATCGAATAATATGTGGCATTTGGATGTTTAGCATGGAATAGGCTATTTATCACATTTTTGTTTTCTTGTTATTGTTGTTGCGTCTGTTGTCCAAGCAACTACGTAACAGTTTAAGTCACATACCTATTTAAATAGCTCACACTGGCTAACCCAACATGAAACATTAACAGGCATTTCCTTTTTATCTAAATACCATGCCTATACCTGGCAATATTTCTATAACCAGTTTTTAATAGTTTTGATTACATTTTAAAAGGCATAAGTTTAATGCGTCATTCGCAGGTCAGCGTATATATATATATATTTATTTTGGAGCTTAATGTTAAAATATATGAGTCACGCTCTGTGGCATGGCAAGTTTCTAAGCAGCATTCAGAGACATACACTATATTGCCAAAAGCATTTACTCACCCATTCAAATAATTGAATTCAGGTGTTCCAATCACTTCTATGGCCACATGTGTATAAAATTAAGCACCTAGGCATGCAGACTACTTCTACAAACATTTGTGAAAGAATGGGCCGCTCTCAGGAGCTCAGTGAATTCCAGCAGGGTACTGTGATAGGATGCCACGTGCACCAAGTCCAGTTTGGAAATTTCCTTGCTACTAAATATTCCACAGTCAACAGCGAATGCTGAGGCGCATAGAGTGCAGAGGTCGCCTACTTTCTGCAGAGTCAATCGTTACAGACCTCCAAAGTTCATGTGGCCTTCAGATTAGTTCAAGAACAGTGCATAGAGAGCTTCATGGAATGGGTTTCCATGGCCGAGCAGCTGCATCCAAGCCATACATCACCAAGTACAATGCAAAGTGTCGGATGCAGTGATGTAAAAAACACCACCACTGGACTCTAGAGCAGTGGAGACGAATCACACTTCTCCATCTGGCAATCTGATGCATGAGTCGGTTTAGCGGTTGCCAGTAGTGTTGTTTTTGGCGGCCTGTTTTAATTTTAGTTTTAGTCTAGTCTTTGTGTGAAGCTGTCATTTTAGTTTTTATTAGTTTTAGTCACGTTCATACTCTTTTTAGTCTAGTCTAGTTTTAGTCAACTAAAAGTCTGAGCATTTTAGTCTTGTTTTAGTCAGCATTATCCATGATTATTTTCGTTTAGTTTTAGTCGACGAAAACTGATGACATTTTCGTCTAGTTTTAGTCAGTATTTTAGTCTCTTTTTAGTAATGCAATTCTATTAAACCCAGTCAATATAGTAT
>JAZGTJ010006209.1:0-25498 GCA_036877575.1 Botia almorhae | reverse complement strand
TGTGTGTGTGTGTGTGTGTGTGTGTGCTCGAACGCCAGAAGGAGAAAACGGAGAAAGACACAGAAACACGAGCTACCTTATAGCGTGGAGTGAGTTCTTTAATTTCATTGAGGGCGATGTCCACACCCATCACACCCAGCATCAACTGATTCTGCAACAGAAACACACACATCAAAGAACTTGTAAAATATACTGAAGAACCACCAGGGGGCAGAAAAGATTTATGACAAATACAGTTTGGTAACATAACAGTCCAGAGTGCAAACACTGTCATAAAGCATCAGTTTTATAATGTACCATTTGTAATAAAACATTTAGAGGTTATAGACACATGACTCATGTTATCATCTCTCAGTGATGATAAACATTCTTCTAGTGGTTAGTAAAGCACACATTGCTTGGGTCAGAACGCATCTGCTGGGACAGACTGCAAGTCTGTGTAAGATGAGAAATGAATGTGCTGTGTCTGAACGTTATGTGCAGAATTGAAATGTGTTCTTCATTTATCACTCACACGGTGGGACAGTGATGCATCTACAGTAACATTGCAATCACATTTATCAACACAGCTCAATATAACATACAAACACATACTGGAGCTCAGAGACACCTTGCTTTCCCTTCTGTCTGCAGTTTATAATAAAGGGTTACAGGTCTGTGTTTGTAACTTTAGACTGTCTTGGCAAACTGTCCTATATTGTTTACAAAAGCTGGAAGCCCCGCCTCCAAACTCGCATCATTGATTGAATCTGTCAAACTAATCAAACATATTTTGAAGTCAATCTACAAATGGCTTATTTATAACTGTATCCAAACCTTCAACTGAGATGGGAGCAAGTGTTTGAAAAACACATTTCACATTTAAGGGTAAATTTGTCTCTGATGAGTAAAAACCACTTATAAACCACTTGTTCATCTATATGTTTTATTGTATAGTGCTTCAGACGAAGAGCGATCAGAGCTCAAGTATGTGATATGTGTCGAAATCAAACTTCAGCTTTATCTTTGAACAATAATCAAATGCTTCTGAGTGTCTTCAAAGTCAAGCCATACACAAAACCTGTTCAATATGCATTTAACATGCGTCTGCTCTCAAAGGGTTGGTCAATGTCAGGGAGAACACGCTAAGAATCGCAAACTGAACGTGTTCACACTGCTTAAGCAGCAGCGTCATAATGCAACATTTGCTCTTGATTTGTCGCATGCTACAGGGTGCAAATGTGACAAATTACCAGCAGTTCATTTACAGAAATCTGTTGAAATCTTACTTTAGAGTTTCCATCAGCGGTGAGGTTAAAGACGGGCATCGTTCCGGTAATGACCAGACCCAAACCCTGCACACAACAAACACAACAATCATACACAGCTTATTTCTTTCTTATTTATCACTGTGAAGTAAAAAACTGAGGTTTCACAATACACTGCACACGTAAACAACAGAGAACCTGCAGCATATGAAGTGATACAGAATCTTCATTCAGAAAGGAATAAAACAGTCAAAAAAACGAGCTCTGAAAGATGAAAACACATTCAAATGCGTGTCTCAAAAACAGAAACACAATCACACCGCTAACAGCACAATGGTAAACGGTTTCTGAAACTCAAAGCATCAAATAAAGAGAAGAATTCTGAATTCTGAACTTTAACAACAATATTTCTTTAGACACATTTTTGTTTTATGTATATAAATAAAATACAGTTTAGTACATATATTGTAAATATGTTTCTGTACCAAAATATGGAAAACCAGTCTGTCATATGAACTGTGATTAAACCAATTAAAATTTGAATAACCTCATAAATGAGCATTTTAACATTTTCACATTGCTTTAGTAAACTACCAATGAATAATTCACAGAACCACGTTAACCTGCAGTTCAGTGAGCAGATACCATCACCTCATTCTCATCACATCTAGTTTGTGATCATTTCCAGAGCTCTCCGGAATGGATTTGAAAACACCGTGAAAGCTGTTACTGGCAACACAGTTTACTGTGAATTTATACGGCCAAATTCCACACAGGTCTAGACATTCCCTGTTTATTAAACTAGAAACACACTTTCATATTCAGTGAATTGTTGATGATGATGATAATCTTCCTCACCAGAGCATCCTGGTAAACATTGGTCCACTGCACCTGCTTGGCACGTTCACCTGCCAACACCATCGGCCGGCCCAGAACATCCAAATACTCCTGATCATAAAAATACACAGGAAATTCAATACATACAATAACAATGATTTTATACCACCATTTTACAACACACACACACACACAGAACCTATTCTCATAACATTACACTAAATAATTCCCCGAGGTCAAAGCCTGGAGCCCCACACCTCTCTCACTCATAAAGCGAACGACTGCGACTCGCTTCATTACATAAAGCACGCTGTTAAACGCATCTGCCCGAGGGTCCTGTAAAATGCACTGCACTGAGACACTCGCAGCTGTAACAAATCATCATGAAGCAGCTATTAAAACCTCTTACAGCTGTTAGAGAGCACACAGGACGGGTCACTGCAGCTGCATCGCTGCATCCACACTGCTCTGCAACTTCAGCGTGTTGACTCAACTGCTCTCAGTGTAAGAATGAGTGCCCTTGTATATTATACGCACAAGGACATAAGAAAACAATAAACAATTCTGTTTGAAGTAATTGACATTAACAGATTAATAAAAGCTGAGAAAATATATTAACAAATGTTAACACACGGAACTAATTTTGTAATAATGTGTTTAGTTTTCCTGAAATAATGTTCTAAAATCTTTTTCTTTCAATTCAAAACAGAACTTCTTGCCCTGCCACAGATATGAGGGTGAAATATGACTATATGAGATTCCCTCATTGGTGTCTCTGGGTTAGACTGATGAACACATGTATCTGAACATCATCACACTGCTGATGGAGGTCAAACTCTCGTCAGAAACGTTCTGTGCTCATGAAAGCATTAGGCCACATTTATTTCTTACTGGAACACTGACGCACTGACAAGCGTAACTGATTCTATTATTAGCTCGCTAAAACACCATTTAACGCGCAGTGGGGCCACGTTTGAGCACAGCGGTGACAGGCAGACCTTTTCACTCAGATGAAGGAGCAGAACACACAGCAGCGTCTGCTCCCTGCAGAACAAGAGGCTAAAGAACAGTCACACAGCAGACCACCAGCACAGATGATCCTGTACAGTTCTCATCTGTCTAAACATATTCATGAACATGACATAAATGATAACAAACGGACATATGTGTAACATAGCCATTAATGTAACATGATCAGAGATAAAGATGACATCACGTGACACCTTTAATGTGGGTATTCACACATCTGTATGCTGTCTAACTCATATTAAGTAAGTCCAACTTTAAACTAGTCATTTTAATTCAGCCATTTTTGTGCAGAAATGTCTTACATTTTAGTCAAGAATTAAATGATTTAAAAAACAAAAAGTTTCTGCATCTGGTTGCATTTGGCACAGTGACAATAGATGGTTAAGTCAAGTGCACTGCATTGTGGGATTGAAGAGGAGCTCTGCTTGTATACTACACATCCTGGCACATGTAAGGGTGTTTTCAAGCTCAGAGACCGCCTGAATGAGGTGGTCTCGGCCCGATTGCAAACAAACTCTGGAGCGGTTCACAATAAGTGTGAAAGCAATCCAACACATCGGATCAACAAACCATATTTCTTTATATAATAGTAGCAGCATGCATGAAGGCACATTTTCCACAATGATACCCATAAGAATATTTTCTCATGACCATATAATGATTTACTTATATGAAAAATTATGTTTACTTAACACATTTAAATAATAGACATAGCAAATACTATACCTGTGAAAGTATATCAGTATTACTAAGCAGTGTGTGTCGATGTGTTGCTTGGCAACTAGTATGCTGAATCGTTTCTGAAGAAATACATTGCTTGATTTATTATTTGTTATTAATAAACCACCATTAAACCATTTTTTTTGTTTTGTTATCCAAAAACATCCCTAATAGCTGTTTGGTGACGACTTCTGGTAAACACGTCAACGGCATTTAAAACCAAACCGCGTCTTTTCCTAAAATGTCTTCGAATTGCTCTTCTCCACAATAGGTGCATGATAAGAATGTTGTCAAGTTTTGATTCCTGCTCAAAATAATGAACTAATATAACAGCAGTTACCAAAAAAGCTGCAATAATCCCACGAATCCCTGTGGATCCTGACGGATGGATGACAACTTTGAGTGGAATATGGAAGAATAAACAGACGCACTCTGACCAATTAAAGGAGAGTTTACACACACATGACTTGTATTAAGCAAGTTTGGTCCGTTTGGAAATATTGCCTTGTGAATGCGAACCGAACCAAGATGAAATTGCAACATTATAGCAACTTAACCCGGTTTCAGAACAACCCAATCGATTTAAAGGTGTGAAAACATCAGCAGGTTTAGTATTGTAGTATGCAATTCCAGGCAATCTGCCCTCTCACACATTCCTCGTTGATGATGGCTGATGGTTATTTTTGGCACTGGACGTTCACGACTCTCTGAGGTAACTACATGTGACAGTGAGGAAGACAGCTGAAGGTGCACAGGTGTGATATATACAGTCAGACGCCCGCACCTGTCTCACACAGGCTGTTAGAGTAAGTGGCAGTTCTCTGAATACAATTACACTCAGCCTAATGGAACAGCTGATGTTGTATTCAGGCGTCTGATCGGTTTGCCTGCGGGGAGGTTAAACACGGGAGAAAAAGAGGGAGGCAGGAGAATGTTGGAGATGGGACTGAATAAAGTGATGCTGGATTGGAAAAGAGTCGAGCAGATTGTGAAAGGTGATAGAAAGAGAGAGAGAGAGAGGGTGAGAGGAGATGGAGAAGACAGACACACTGAAAAATCACAGAGAAGATGGCTGGAAAATGGTGCAATTGCTTTTGGAGAAGAGCGATGTTATTTCAGCGGGTTTGCCCTGGGAAAGATTGCTGGAGAGGATAATGAAAATTGCAAGAAACTGGATTAAAAAAATCACATTTCTCTTAGAATCCTACTGACACTAAATATAGAAAGAAGTCCGTATGTCTCTATCTGTTCCTTCATCTTTATAGTTCTTCTCTTGAGCGTGACACATATATCTCTAAACTGAGATAACGTCATATAGAGTGACTTCAAAGCTCATGAAACAAAATGATGTGGGACTGAACCAGATTCATGTATATAGGACACAGTCCATTTCAGCTCTAAAATCTGATTGGATGAGCCATTTTAAAATAGACATCCATGGCACATGTGGCAAGGTATGTTGCTTGGCAACCACATGCAGATCTTTTCTGGCTAACCGGTGAATTAGTTTCTTTATGTTCTTCATATTTCTTATTTTTATATGTTATAATGTAGAACTTTTTATTAACGTGTATTAGAAATCACAACAAACAAGCAGGTCACACACTTTCATTGAGATTAAAGTGGAATGCTAACAGACAGTCTCTCCAGACTGTATATAATATAATTTAATAATTTAATTTAATATAAACCTCCATGTGTTACTGTACCAAGCCATGACTGTAATATGTACAGTACAGTAAGAGATTATGGATTAATGACTAACCTGTGTGTTGATTCTGATGGCCCCAATGGAAGGGATTTCAAAGTAGTAACCTGTTAGGAAACAAACAAATCAATAATGGGGTTATTGATTATTGTCAACACGTGCTGTGTTCTAAATCTTACTATGCTGCCTACTTAGACTTCCAAACTGCAGGCAGGACAGTTATGCTGTCTTATAAGATACCTTGTTTTAATGACACATATTTTGTAAAGGCAACGTTGTGTTTTTTAAAAGAAATGTTTACACAACAATCAATAATCAATAAAATCAATAACATCTAGTGGCTTTAATATGATTATTTGACATTAAAATGAAAGTTAAGCAAGGTTTTCTTATGTAAACGTACAGTGTCATGCACTCTGAGGGATTCAATGCATTATCTGAGTTGCCTTTTCTGTGCTTATCAACAGTATGTGAATATCTTAAGTTGAACTGAACCCAGAATATTCTTTTGAGAAAGTCGCCACTAAAACGACTCCAGATTTAAAACTCCAGATGTGGTGTACGAATCCAGAGCAGTTAAAAAATCTGAAATCATTTAGAATTCATTAGTAGTGTATTAAAGTCGAGAATAGCAGACTATATAAGCTCCAGATATGTATTCAGGAGATGTCTGAGGGTCAAACCAATCAGAGCTGCAGAAAAATCTAATCAAATCAGAATCAGAATCAAAACTGGCTGTGATTCAGTGGCAGTCGTATGAGACTTGTGTCAGTGGAGTGTGAACGAGTGTCGCCGGGAGACGGCAGCTAGAGTGACAACACACGCTAAGCTGCGTCAAACAAACATGTTGTGTCAAACAAACACGCTAAGCTGTGTCAAACAAACATGTCTCTCATTGTTGCCGCACGTCTGATCCCTGACATGGTCATGATTAGAAAAGGCTCAGTCCGTTAGTCTCAAGACACGGGCGACACAGACAATCCGATCCAATCCTTCTGTTAACAGAGCTGCTTTACATTCGTCTGAAAGACCAAGTGTTGGTTTTGCATGCTTGCGTCTGTTTTAATGAAGGCGGAGGAGATCTAGTGCCGCCTGTGAATGCCTTCACTCAGATACGCTGTTGCGTGTGTATTCTGCATGAAAGGGACAGACGGAAGCGACGTTGTCTTTGTGGAGGTGTCAGGGGGTGTTTCTCTGTCGCTTTGTGATATTAGTGAGTGAAATGAAAGGCTACACTGGAGATGGAGTCAGCAGAGAGAAGCTGAGAAAAGAGTCTGGCCCGCTTCAACAGTCCGTCCCCGAACTGCCCATCATTACAGCCGAGAACACGGCCACACACACCACTAATCCACCACAAGCAGCAGTTTTGGCTGGAGACACAGGGAAGTTGTGAACACGGTTATCACTGGAACGCCAGGTCCTCCTCGGCTAATTAATTAGAAAGTGGGGAGGGGGCGGCGCGAGGTCTCTGAAGTATTCTGACAACATTCCCTATTAACTAATCATGAACTGAAGAGAGAGAGAGAGAGAGAGAGAGTGTGTATACAGAATTAGCTTGTTAGGTCACACAGGTCAATGTAATTTGAGTGCTGCTGACCGGGATTACATGCAAGCTGTAAGTGTTGTATAAAATGAACAATTCCAGCTCCAAAATCTGATTGGCTGAGCTGTGTTAAAAGCTGTTATATACACACACCAATATACACACATCTGTGACCAATAAGATCAATGTGTGTCAACTGTAAACAAGTGAAATATCTGCCTCTCACAACACTGACTCTCTCACTCGTACCGTTGTTGGCGCAGGCGATCCACTGCAGTGGAGTGACATCATAGTTGTGCTGCCCCACCGAGAATGTGAAAACTCTCACCTGAGGACCATAAACACATTCAATCACTCACACTGTGAAAGTATTTCAACATATGTGTCACAATATCAGAATTATTATATTAGATTTGGACTCACTGTTTTGTTGGGCCAGTTGTATTTCTCAAAGATGTCTTGGGCTCGATCTTCTCCACCATCAGTGAACATCATGATCATCTTATTGCAGTTCGCCCTCGGTGCACTGGTCTCCTGTGAGAGAGAGAGAGACAGAGAGAGAGAAAGACTGTGTTAGCACAAAGACATAAAATTAGCAAACAGGATTCCTGTCTCTCTGAGTCTCACGGCTCAACAGATGTTTGTTTGGATGGGAACATCATTGTAAAAGGTTTGAGAAACACGCCTCAAAATGCCACTTTGCACATATGGATATTAGTCTCACACACTCGTGTACAGTAAGTTTCAGCTGTTAGAGTGATTTCTGCTAGTCAGTTACAACACCACTGACCTTGGCTGTAATTCTGACTGTATGTGTCACTTCTGGAATCACGCACATATCTGAAAAGTTAACTGTGATTGTGTGTGTGTGCGCAGGCACGTCTGTTCTTCTAATCACACGTCTGCTTTTGCGCGCAGTTGTCGCAGATTGTTCTGTCTCTGATGAGTTACCCAGAAGTCCCCGCTCCCTCTCCCAGCCAATCACAGCTGTCATTGACATTCGGTCTATGCCACATCACCCTGACAAGATTCTAATAAAGATAAATAATACTGTTACAATTACACATTTACAGCGCTTCTGTCCTATCAGGATTCAGTGAGCAGAAATGAAAGTGGCTCGCCGCTCATGATGATGGTTAAAAGGACAGCACTGTAGATGTGGATTGAGAAAGGAGGAGAAAATATACAAACATAACACAGTCACAGTGTTTGTCATCCATTAGAACATCAGGGTCTGTTAGAGAAGCAGTCGGCCAAAAATTTACTCTCAGATACGTGATGAACCCACACAAACACACACACACACACACACACACTCTCTCTCTCCTGCTGTTCTGCTTACCATCAGCACACACACACACGCCTCACACACTCATATTCATCACGACAACCATTATCCACAAACTCTGACAACACCCTGAACCCCATGTCCTATAACATCTACTGCACAAGACAAATCATCTCTTTAATATCGCAGCTGTTTCACATGTTCTCCTCTCAGGGGAAAATCACACTGATTATAATATGTTACACAACAATTTAATTCTTTAATTTAGGTACATGATACTCCTCTCCAGTTCTATTAATTTAAAGTACTACAAAAATGTTACATATATTAACTGAAGCAAAGCTTGTATGATTGCAGAAAAACACATGAACTGATAGCTGGAGGTGTGTTTGGGTTTCTACAGCTGTCAACACATCTGACTAAAGTTTTCTGCCTCTCAACTAAATCCAACAAAATCTTAATTTGGAGACATCCTCATAAATAAAAAGATTCCTCAATATACAGTAACTCATTGTGGGAGAATCATTCTAAATGACCTATGGTTTGGGTTAGTCTGTGCTCAGTGTCTTCAGATGTAAAAGTCTTACATTCAACAGCTGGTCGAAGGCGAACTGAAAACCAGTCTTATAGTCTGTGGTGCCCTTGGCCTGCATGTTCATCACAGCGTCTTTAAAGATCTTCTTGTTCTTTATGTTGGCCTGGACCAGCGTCGTGAAGCAGGGGACCACAGCATACGCTTTCTCATTAAACTGAGAGAGAGAGCATGAGAGAAAGAGAGAGAGTCTATTAAAATTCGATTGAGACACACTTTAACCATTTCATTATTCATATCTATTAAATTTCACTGCATACTTTCTACTGTGAACACACACTAATGGAGTCACTTACAACCAATTCATGTTTTGTGTGACTCATAATTTCTTCTGCTGCAGACTCGATCAACTCAATTTAAAATCATTTAAATTCAGACACTAATCAAACTGGATGTAGAGGTTTGTATGAAATAAATTAGATTTGTACATTTTCTGAATAAAAAGTGAATGTTGGTTGACCATATAAAACTTGCTGCCATGACAGCAGCATGTTGTGGGTGGTTGCCAGGGTGTTGCTATGCAACTGCTAAGATGATGTGGTAAACATTCACACAACCTTACTGACAACACCCGGAGCTGTCCTTTCAAAAGTTCTTACATTTGGATGACAGATTACAAAGAGACATTTGTTTTTTTAAATACAGTGCAGTGATGAATCAAGCACAATAACAGCAGTAATATGTATAAAATAGTCAATAATGTCCTGCTATTGAACTGAAGTGTATAAAGGTAAACACACACACACACAGCGGCTGTAGAATGGGCATGTTCGGGTTTAGATTATGATGCTCATTTTGTGTTCTCAGAGCTGGGATTAGGAAACACACACTAAGAGCTGCGGATCAGCCTGGATTACTGGCGTGGGCTAATGTTTCATTATGTGTGTGTGTGTGTGTGTGTGTGCACACTTGTGTGGGTTTCATCTGTGGGCGGCTATTGTGTCTCTGACAATTTGTTTTTTTGGTGTCTCTGGATTTCATGCACTATTCACAGGACTGAATGTTACTGGTAATGACTTTTCAAAAGCATTCACTATGACTAACAGCTTTACTTACAACATGCGACTAATATTTTGCGACTAATATTTTGTATTGCGACTAATATTTTGGTGCGACTAATATTTTGTATTCTCACTAATACAGCAACCTCACTTCAACCGGTCAAATGACACATAATAAATGCTTTTGTGCTTCTGATGTCATCAAGGCTGAGTGGGCGGGTTAAAATACCCAATAACATCACAGCTCAGCTTCTTCTAAGCCAATCAACGCTAATGGGCATAATGTGAACTCACTCCAGGTTGTTTTGTTCAGATGTGTGAGATCTCTGAGGTTATATCTGCACACTAATGCACATTTCAGACATGACATGTTTTTCCCCAACTCAAGTTACAAGATCTGTTTGGATTGTGTGTGTGTGTGTGTGTGTGTGTGTGTGTGCACTTACTCGAGCCACATTCACATAATCATCATCAGACAGCGTGTCCAGCATCTCGATGACGGATGTTTTCATCAGCTTCAGAGTCAAACCGCTAACACTGCCACTCCTGTAACACACACACACACCAAACATACACTGCAAACAGTCACCCATAAACTGTGTTAAAGGCACGGTAGCAAAATTCAGAGGCTAGCAACAGCAAGCTAGCTTTGAAAACACAAGATCTCGCCTCCCATTGGATTGTCTGTGAGGAGGGTGCACGCAGGTATGCAAATACATAGATTGACATCTTATCAGTGTATTCAAACTGAGTGCAATGAGTGGATGTTTTACTGCACCTTCCACAGAACACATATATATATATATATATGTGTGTGTGTGTGTGTGTGTGTGTGTGTGTATAGACCACTGTTAGGATTTGAAGAGATTTTCAGCCAGCATAAGGAAAAATGTTTTTGGGATAAAATCACCCGCCCTGCCTTTCAACTTAAATAGATGCAAACAAAACTTTCATTTTACCTGAATAAACTAGTTATTTATTCATTTATTTCACAAACCATTTGTCTCAAAATGGCAACATCTGCTAGCATGTGCCAAAACTGCCGTTGCCAAGCAGAACTTGTTGCTAAGCACCACGTCCATCAACAGTCAATTCTCTGCAGCATGTTAAAAGCATCGTCGTCACAGACAGTCAGTCTTCAAAAACAAAGTACATTTGAATCCTGTGCCGAAAATTGGACTTATTAATAGCCCAGAGCAGCTATTGAAAACGCAATCACGGAGCGCGAGTTCATGTGTAATTTGCCTTCCAGAGTTAGAGGGATTGCATTGAAACAGTGTGTGTGGAAGAAGCTTTCTGACAGAAGTATTGTCTGACGCTTCCAGCAGATACAATAAGATCAGTCTGAGATTGTCAGAAACGCTCGTGTGACGGTGCTTTTGATTGGCATAAGATTGCTTTGGCAAAACGACAGCTGCTGTATTTTTTTAATTATGTATCGTATCTATTTAAGGTTATGGGCGAGTGCCAGCCAGCAACAATTAACTTCCATTAGCCAGTTTTCCTGGAGAGCTTTACTTGAGAATATTAATGCTTATGCGCATAATGACGGTATGATGGGGACAATCATCTATTTGTTCAACCACACAGTCGCATTACAAATGATGCTAAACGACGTGTATGGAAAATTTTGGCACTCCAGTTCACAAAGACTCGATAAATAAAACATTTAAAGAATCTTGATGAATCTCAGAATGTGCGGCACATGATTTATGGAAAAACAAGATGTTTCTTTCAAACGAATATTTTGTCATATCTATATACTCTCAATATAAACTCATTAGTGTAATGACGTGTCAGGTATGATGCTGAATTGGTTCTGTGGATAATGTATTTCGGAGGTCAGATAAGAACGACAGTGACTGAGACGCAGGACGTTTTGTAAATTCCATGCCTGGCGACGGGAATGTCATTTTTCACTGCATATAACCTCCAGTCATACTTCACAGAACAGAATTTTGATGTGAAATACAAGGCACGTGGTTAACAAGATGTAACAATACTGGTGTAATATTTTACTCAGTCAACAGGTGGCAGTACGACACCGCACTGTCTTTACTCGATGATAAACGACAGTGTCTATCAGCAGAGATGACGGGGTGTGTTAACACTGTGCATGTGAGACAATAAAGAGAGATGAAGAGTGTGTTCTGGAGGTTTGTGAGATTACTCACACGTCTACAATGATGACCATGTCCTTCGGAGACGAGGCGCCCTGAATATACCTGTCAGACAGATCAAGCACACAAACAGACACTAGTTAGTGCTGATATTAAAACACATCACTACAATTTAAAACTAAACCAAGAGACTGAGCTGGAGCCATTTTACCACATATAGAGATATGAGGCGTCAACAGTAACATAACAAAAGGCACAAATGTTTGATAGTTGTGTTTATTAATGTCAAAAATAGCACATGAACCCAGACTATTCTTATGAAATGTATTGCTCTAAACTTAGCTAGAAAGTTTTGATTACTCTCAAAACTGGCTGACATGTTTCAAGGTTTATACTTTACTAAAACAATTTCTTATAAACATAAATGGGAAAATACTTCCTGAATCGAGACAGCTGATAAAGTATGAGGCCACAAATATGCTCTGTTGCCCTCTGTGGTTAAAAAAGGCCAAACTTAATTTCCTTCACAAGGAAAAGTCATACACAAACCGACTTGTTCGGTCAGGCAGGCCTGACTACAGTTCACAGACTGTAACTCAGCACAAGTTCTCTTCTTCAAGGTCACCATCATCTGTGATGTGTCTGAAGGACTGTAGAGGAGTTTGTGCTATGCTAACCCATTACAGAGTCAGCTAAGCAGAGCGTCAGGTGAAACGTCACCCTGGACCGCCGTTTATTATTCAGCTGACTCACCGGCCCGCTGACAAACACATTATTCTTCAGTCTGTCTCTCTGTGTCTTTGTGCTAGCGCTAGCAGATTGTGCGCTGGAGACGGGCGTTTGTCTCAAACAGTGTGTGAGCCATTTTTAGCCTAGCGCTCAATCTAAGCGCAGGAAGACAATGAATGATGCACGCCACTTTTCTGCCACCACAACAAAATAAATAAATAAAGGGCCCAACCTAGTGTCTGTCGGCGGCTGATAGAGGCTGACATATAGAAAACACCAGTGAAGTCATTTCACTTTCCCAGTGCAATTAAAAACACATTACAGCCGACAATCAGCCTTAGAGATTGATGGACATCGTGAAGCAGCCTGCAGCTTTGTCAAAGGCTTGGAAAAACAGCATTAGCTTAGCACGCTGAGGTGACTGGCTCTCAGACAGACAGGTAGTTAGTGCTTTGTGCTAACAAACGACTGGACTGATCGTTTAGGAGGATTCCTTCTACCGTGGTAATCAGGGTGAAGAGGTGACACGGGAAGCAGCTCCAGGTGCGAGGGAGGGCTTTAAAGTTTGAATAAGCCCTGATGAGGAACAAAACACACACAACTCAAGCACAGTGCTGCTTTTGGCACACACTGCTGTAAACCTACACAACGAACTTTGACCTAGAGGTTAGAAGAAATCCAGCCATAATGCCCTGGAGAGAGTTAAATGCCCCTGAAGGACTGTGTCTGAAAGGCACATCTAGAAGGACAGTTAGAAAAGGTAAATAAACTCTGCTGTTTATCACTGCTTTTGACGTAATGCTTTTTAGTATAACTAGTTTGATTTAGTGTCAACTTAAGTTTAATACTGTCACTTTTTTAATCCATCTTCCCCAACTCACACTTGCCCGCTCTCTTGAAAACCAAACACACATAATGACATCAGACATCAAAAAATTAATTTTTGCTGCATCTTTGTGAGACACAAGAGCTACACCAAAACAGTCTGTATTTTTAAAACTCATTTCTCTCCTCTGTTGGCTTTTATACAATCAATCGGCAGCGCGCCGGATTCACTTTGTGCCGTGTTTGCACAGGTTCTTAGTTCTAACAACGCAGCCCGTCCTTCTGCTCGAACAAATACACGTTTCATGAACACACTCTCAGTAAACACAGGGGGCATAATTGGAGGTTGTAGTGGCGCATTAGAAGCCACAATAAAACTCCAATAAAACATAATGAAATTTGCAAACGCGCATGCCTCGCAAATACTGCATATGACTAAAAATCAATGAATTAAATGGGAGAAAGGAATTTGTTGAGGATTTAATGCAGAAACATTTGGAGTGAATATAAAAGAACCGTTTACATTAATGAACAATAAAACATTGACAGACAACTTTAATCCATTTACACATTTACTGCAGCGCTTCAGCCTGGAATAAACACTGTTACTGTTATATTAACATGACGCTACTGTAGGTAATGTTCTCTCACAGTTATTGTTCTTGTTGTGAATGGGCCTCAACAGTTTGAATTTCAAGGTTAATCAATTTATTGAAGTGTTTTGTCATATGACCCAAGTTGACAACATTATAAAGCTCTCTAGACATCTGCTGACCAATCAAAATTTCAGAGGAGCGGGTCTTGTGCTTTTGGAAATTAAATTTCACTGTACTCTGAAATTGACCATTTCCTCCCCCTCACAACAGATCTTCTGCATTCCGGCCTGTCAAACGCTCCATCAGATCTTTCTGTGGTTTGTCTGTTTTTCGTTAAGCACCTGAAGGCTAGTTCGGTTCTACTGATTCCCACCATGGAAAGAAGAATCTGAATCGCCCACGATAACAAAGATCCATTAGAGAGCAGACACTGAAGCAGTGCCTGTGCTGGTGTCACTCTCAGTTAATGTCTCTCTGTTGCGTCTGTTTCAATAACATTCTGTATAATCTAGCCTGTGTGTGATGCTGACACTCTTGATCTGTGCCTGTCTCACTGTAACATCCACGTATTATCCTGATGGATCCAGATGTGCTGTTTCTGCTTGGATTCCACTCTGTAATTACCCTCCACCCAGTCACGCCATTCCTTCCCTGTCATTACCCACAATCCCCAGCGCCCCGGCCAGGTGACATGCAGATGGGCCATCACATGCCACACACAAACACAGAGGCACAATATTAAAAATATAACTACTTCAGTGAATAACTGAAGCATTTCAGCATAATCTGTGTGTATAAACACTTGATCATAGATATTAACATTATCCAAACTTTTGATACATTTTTGGATGAATACTTTTACATAAAACATTTTATTTATTTAAGATGGACATTTTATCAGTATGTGATGCCCTGGGAATCAAACCCATGACCTTTGGACCCTGGATGTAAAACAGAACAGAAAACATGTCTATAACACGTGACTTGTGTTAGCAGAGCAACAGTAATAGGTTTGATTCTCAGGAAACACACTTACTGATGAAATATATAGATGAAACAAACTGTAAACAGAATGTCACAGGAACCGTCTATAAGAAAGACAATCAGTCAGAAGCTCAAAGGATTGAAAAACCTTAGAAGATGACCAAACCCATTTCTCAAGCAGGTTCTTTAAAATCAGTACGTTCCGACTGTACCGCGGCACACTATGCTCAGATTGCATTGCATTCTTTCATAAGAATAAAGACATTGGAACACACAGGGTACTTTTACCAAAGTGCATTGTGGGTAAAACCAACGCATTACTTCTAAAGGCTGAGAACATTCCAGTAAGAGCATGTCTATGTCCTCTGACCTCGTCTCTCTCTCCCTCTTCCTGTCTCACCCTCATGTTTCTGTCTGTCACAGTCGCTCAGTGAAACCGCCACATTAAAAATTTGTCAATTATGGCCGCTTATCTCTGCTGAAATTATACGCTTGACTTGCCCACATGCAGCTGTTCATTTCTGTCACAATCTGCAGGTGTGAGACCTCATGATGGGTTTACTGAAGTGAACTGACTCCACATTCCATTATATGTGTGTGTACAGCAGTGCAGCTCAATATATGTGTGTGTGTTAAAGGATTTATTTGCAGGTTCACGCATTGATGGGATTATTATTTTATGGGCCGCTGCTCTCCTGGGTTTCTTCTGGATGTGTTCTTGAACAGATTGAATTAAGATTAAAAACATTGAGGCCAGTGAAGCAGGTAAACTGCGGAGGAGAGAGAGATGCTGTCATATCTTTTATTTATTCCACATTCTAGGATTTGATTGTGGGATTGACAGCTCTGCATGGGTGCAAGACCGGCACGCTTTTCCGCTGTACCTTTAATAGCCATAAAATAAAAGACAAATGTGATGCATTAAAAAAAAGATTAAAAGAGTTCTAAACAGATCTAAGACCTCCAAATCTCCCAAAAAATCTCTAAATGATCTTTATCTAATAAATCCTAAGAACATGTTATTCAAGCCTCTCTGTATTACAAATAAACCATTTTATGATCAACTGATCTTAATGCTGATCTTATCATACAATACAATACACAAACAAACCCTAAAACCTGATTTTAAGCACAATAAAAGAGTGATGCTTGTCTTACAATAATGTTTAATCAGAATTGTAACATTAGAAACAGACTGAAAGAGCAGAGACAGGTCCAGCCCTGGACTTCATTTTGTTTCTGTGGCGTTCACTCTGCGTGCATTTGAGCAGCTGCCATAATATTTACTTAGAAGCCAGATTGACTTTTCTCAGAAATCAATATGTGCTTTTGGTGTGCTGAATCTCTGCTACGCTGGGCTGGGTCTGTATGGTAATGACTTCTCTGTAGCGCTCAGATAACAAAACACACACCTCTCTCTGTCTCCTTTTCCAATCAATCCTCAAGTCCTCAGCCATGGTTCAGACTCACTCCTCTACATTCCTGTCCTCTCACTCAGTCTCTCTTCTGTCCTCTGCTAACGTGTGTGAACGTTCGTGATAATAGAGGCGTGTTAATAATTAATGTCAGAGCAATTGGGCACAATTAAGTGTGTTGACTGGGCCATTCATTTTCCAATCAGAGTTTGATTTGACAGAGTGTTGGATCGCTAATCGCCCTCTACACCCGCCCGCCCGCCCGGACGACACCCACAAGAGACCTGTGCAAACCTGTGTTATATCTCAAGACAGTGATAAGATTAAATACAGAGATTTACTGCTTAGATTTTTCTCTACACAAAACTCCCACATAATCTCATCTCATATTTGCCAAAATATCAAAATTATAATATTAACTCATTCAATTTCTCATCGAAACTCAGGATTATCTGAGATATGTTGTACACATGTTTACAGTCTTTCACTCTTCCTGTAGGTCGCATTTGTTTAATTTATAAACTATATGTAGAACTGATGGTTGTGTTTGCTACAGAAACATGATTTAGATAAAAACGTTAATTTTATACGTGGCATTTCTGCAAATTCATGCATATCTACATTTAACTTTACACTTCCTATAATGTATGAACCATATATACACACATATATATATATATTGTTTATAGCATTTAATTGCGTTTATAACGTCATACAATAAACTTTAAAATCAACTCAAAACTAATTACACTATTAATCAAAACTCAGTTTTAAGAAGAAAGGTTTGGTGTCATTGTTTGTCATTAGTCATATCAGCATTCAGAATCTGTTATTAATTGAATGATACGTTTCTGCGCTGGTTCTGTAAGCACCATCAGCTGACCTAGCAGCAGGATGTTTCTGAGTGCTTGAACTAGTCAAGCCGCGTGGAGAGTGTAATACACAAGGACAGTGTGTTGGGTGATAATCACACAAACCTGACCTGACACATCCTGACCCCCCCACTGCCCCGCCCTGCCAGTCAAAGGAGCACGGCACTGGTTGCTAGGCAACAGTCTCAGAAATGACTCTCGTAAGGTGTTCGGGGGTTAAAGAGCAGCGGGGGCTTCGGGCCAATGTGACACGCGCTCGTGCAAACACACACAGACTAACACTGAGCAAACGTCTGTATTAAAGATTTACAGGTGGGTCATTGCTACTAAACAGTATAACTGAATAAATGTTTTAATTCTAGTACATCTATAAACATGATTGTTTACATGATAGTTAACAAATGAACAGGACAGAAATAAAGAGCTACAGTTGTACAGTGAGGGACTCGTAGTAGCAACAACCCATCTATAGAAACATAGGTGAAGCGGAGCAGCGCACCTGCTAAAACCAGAAACCAGTTCTGAACCAGTTTATCATTCCTGCACTTACTTATGTAATGTCACACTTCCATCCCATCCACATGCGGAGCGTTAAAGACACTCACGATATGTTTGGAACATCAACACAAAACTCATGTACCACTCGCTCTGGCTCATTAGCACCACTTGCGCTTTGTCAGCCAAACAAGCTAACTGCCAGCGCGGCGTGTTCTTTGTCTTCAGGTTAACTGCTTTTACAGGTATATTGGGGATTCTTTTCCCCTTCACTAGAGACACTTTCCCCGAGTGTGAACTTAATTACTCTGTCAAAGAAGAGACTCATTAGCGCCTTGCTAGCACTCTGAGAGAAACATGGTCTCACTCATCCGGCCAGCTAACACTCAAACTCCTGACAACACGCTGTGTCCCATTTCACCAGCTTCTTCCTGCACACTTGAAAATCCACCAGAGCATAAATCACAGAATGTATATCACCAGTGGCATATGTTTAAGGAACATACATTATGATCCTACATACTATATATGCTGGATAGGAATATGGAATCTGAGTGTAGCAGAATAAATACATCTAAAGCATGACTTTAAGGGTCATTTTTGTATCTTGTTTGTACTAAAAGACTTTCACAGACACTCCAAATCTGAGACACCAGACACATGCATTGACCCTGCGATCCAGACGGTACCAGAACCCGCATCAGCTCGACTTCATCTGAACTTCACACGCTTGCTTGCACTTTACAGGAGAGGCCATGAGGGGACTCCGAGAAAACAATGAGATCAAAGTCAGAGTAAATGGAGTCTTTTCCTCCGCTGGATGAGTGTGAGAGTGGCGGTACTCACCACGGGCGTCTCCTCACATCATACAGGTCAATCTTGTTGGGTGCTCTCCACGGAGTAGCTGCAGAGAAGATTACAACACAACAAGAGTGCGAGAATTTCAGACAGATTCACATGCTGTGCACATAGGGTAAAGCACACACATACAGTTGATTTTCAGGGGCATTTGTGTGTATTTGTGTGTAAGTATTTTACATTTCTTTACATTTAAAACTTAAATGAGCTTTACCCTCATATCATGAGTGATTTTCTATATTATAAGAAACAATTGAAGTTTCTCAGAAGTGTTTTTCTAGGGAAGAGAAGTTTCTACAAAGTTTATTATTGAGATGTCATGAGACAGCTGAGAGTTCTTCTGAGAGTTCTTCTGAGAGTTCTTCTGGTGTGCTGTATAAATACATCAGTGGTTCTTCACCTGGGTAGAACCTGGTGACCCCAGTGGTGCTCCCGAACACCTGCCAGCGCAGCGAGGGATCCTCACGAGTGTTCTCAATGAAAACTCTCTCCAGAGCTTGAGTCCAGTTCAGCTCATTCAGAATCGTGGGCGCTGTGGAGACAAACACTTCAGAAACACTGCAGACCTCACAGATCACAATTATATCAGTATCATTTCAATTACTAACAGAAGAATTTCCTGGTCGTCACTCAGAATTTCAGCATGGAAAGTAAAACTATCGTGGCTAGTTATTAACAAAACGTCATACATTTCTGACTCTTTACAAAAGGTCTGCTTGTACTCTGTATTTATTTAGCATTTCTCCTCTCTTACAGGAGCAAAGACTTATTACTGCAGTGAAGAAGAAACCCTGTAGAGTATAAACAGACAGTAAAAAGGTTAATGTGATGCTAACACATGCTAAAGGGAAAACAGTCTTCAAGCAGCAGACAAATGTTCTCATATCCACACACAGTAAACAACAGAGATCTCTGATAGGAGCTGAAGAGAGACACGCGTCAGAAGGCCATACATATGGAAATATTCATTGAAACACTCATGACTGTTTAAAGCAGCAGCATTATTCCTGCAGTGTCTCAGGAGAGCGCTCGGACATCCGCTGTGATCTTGAAGAAGGTCGTGATGGTGTCACAGGACAGAGGAACAGCTAGCGAGATTTTCACCTTTATTTTTAACCACCACAGGCCTTTAATTTAGCACAATAAAGCAGGGTTTGCCAGCGCTAGTTTCTGTTGGTGGTAGAATATTAAAGGAGATGCTGACCATTCTAAAGAGTATTTTATTGAACAACGTGTATACACCCTTCTGAATACATCCGCACTGGATTCTGTGTGCTGCCTGAGAACACAGCGTTTCTCAGATTTCAGACACTGCCATAGTTAGCGTTTATTATTTGACTGACAGTTCCGTCTGCTAGCACACTCCAATGCTGTCTCATGCAGTTTGACTTGGAGAGCGAGTGAACTTTTTGTAGCACACGTGTGTGTGTTGTGCTGTCTGTCTGCACCTGTATTCTGCTTCTCTCTGTGACTGTCGTCTCAGCTCATCTCCCTGTGTGTTGTGCTGTCACCAGCATCCGACTATCATCTGTATGACACTGATCTGTCACTGCCAGCCAATCAGCTCCCACCTCATTCCCTTCCTATCCCTTCATGTCACCCCCAGCAGCAGTTCACCCGTCTCAGACTCTGTCTCAACTCTCCTTCACACCCACAACTCTTGTTTTTAGACCCAGATTCCAGCCACCTGGTAATTTTAATATCCAAACACACACACACAGGTTCAATGGGGTGTGTAATGGGCATCTGATTAGTGGAGAAACAGATGAAATGGCAAGTGAGGCAGAAGTTGCTCTCTGATTTTATGCTGCTCAGATAAAACCACTGAAAGTGCTTCAGTTCCTTCAGAGTTCTTGCTCACACCAGCGCTAAATAAACAATCAATAAATAAACAACCAGGCCCGGCCTGCGTCTGCTGACAGCTCATCAAATGAGAAACAATATCTGAGAGACTGACTGCCAATGTAAGGTTAACCTCAGAATACATTCACAAACACACAGAACAACAGAACTGCCCATCGGGAGCACAATTGAACATAACAATTTTCATGCCTTAATGACTTCCTAAATAATTAAGCTACAAAACAAGAACAACACTTAAGTAACAATATTTTAATTGCTTTATATTTAAGTATCATTTACTACAACAAAATTCAGTTCCAAAAAAACGATCAATGATAAAACAGTCTTTAATTATACACTAATTTGCATTGCAGTCTGGAACATGATTCGATTCGGGAGAGACTGATTACCAGCGTAAGACGTAAGACCACCAGAAATATTCCATTTTCAGCAAAACTCACATTAACAGTTCAACATCTGACAGGCATGCGGCTACTAAACGCTGCTGATGGGACTGTTATACAGTACACACAGGCTTTGATTATACGCTGACATAAAATTCTAGAATCGATAAAAGTTCTGCTTTTATGTTTTACACTTCCATGTAAGCGTCTGGTGTTTAAGTGTCTTTGAGTCAAGGGTAAAATGACAGACAGCCGGACATATTTTACAGCATTATCGGTCACACACGGGGGGTATGCAGATTCAATGACGTCTGGACACACACACACACAGGCAGGTCGTCTACGCAAAAATACGAGGACTGGACAGATAACAAAACAGGGCCAAACAAAGGCCCGGCTGATTTATTTGCCCAGCATGCATCACGACTTTGCCTGGACAGTTGATAAAAAGAAAAATATCCTTCCAGAAGAAATTTGTGGGTGGCAGCATGGAGCTCATCCTTCAAAACAAAAGTGTGTGTGTGTGTGCGTGTGTGTGTAGGAGAGACTTTAAAAGCTAATCCATCAGGCAGAATCCTCGGACACCTTTAAGAGCTGCAGTTTGGGCTAAACGTTTGGACCGTTATGGAGCAAACAGCCACATGATGAGCAGCCTGTGTTATGAGGCAGATTTATGATGTATGCTGTGGGCCAGCAGTGTTTCATCTTGGGCCCTATCGCTCTTATGAGTCAGAGAACGAGCTGCTGCAGGAGTCTGTGTGCTGGACGAGGCCCCGTTCTGTCTGACCGCATCAGTACTGGAGCAAAATCATATATGCAAGTCCAGATATCTAAAACATTTGCAAATCTGTGTTTGTAAATTCATGTAAAACATGTAAAACACATGCTTCATTCTACAATAACTGCTTTAAAACATGCCTGAGTAATTGCACAGTCACAATTTTTTGTATAAACATAGTGTACATTCAGTATATTGTATCATAATTTTAGGGTTATTTAACAAAATAATGTAAAACATTTTTTATTCTGTTTAAGGATTTAATGATTATGGAGCTAACCAACAGCTTACATGCTTTTGAATTACTTCCTGTCTGAAGTGGTTACACAAACTGCAGCCCTTGGTGGGCTGATAGCTCTCATCATTCTTGCAAACACTTCTAAATTCATCACAAATGTCTTGTTTCATTTTCATGACAAAATACAGTTGCCACCTGTTAAGTGAAACCACATAAACTGTCTGTACAGTAAGTATTTAAATCATGAAGCTTTGAATGAGACACTCAGAACTGACTAGAGCAGGTCAGAGACAGTCACACATCTGCTAGCAGTGTCAGCAGCACACATGTCAGAGTGAAGCAACAAACATCATAACAAACACACTGACCTCAGGTGACAGAACACACGCTGGAATCCACACACAGCCACATCCAGAGGTACAATGAACCTTCACTTCACCACAGTGAAATGGGATTTGTCAAAAGGGTTTGGAGTCAAATTTGAATTGAGAATCAAAAAGAATTACATTGTTTGAACCAAAGCAGAGCTCCTTTAAATATGTTAATCACTGGAAACTAAAATGATAATACAAAAGTCAAATCATCTATTGTTAACTTAAGCATGTCGCCAACTTTAGTTTTGACTGCATATTAAATTCATCTTCCTCTTTCTTTAAAAGACGACCACAAAATCTCCAGAAATAAAGGACTGTACGTGAAGGGCAGGGCCTCAGAACTGTCGCCAGAAAATAGAAGGAAAAATCTTTAATTAAAATGATACTGTAACCAATAAACAGCAGAAATATAATTTGTGAGTGTGCTGGTGAGTGAGGGGAGGCGTTGACTGTGTTGGGGTTTTTAATTAGCGTGTGGAGGGCTGATAGTGCCCCTTCACTGAGCAGAGAGAGCGTGAGCAGCATGCAGGAGCCGGAGGAGAAAGAACCTCAAATCTACTGTTTATATAATTCCCAGCTCTAATTGTAGACACATCTCACAGGGAGTTCAGTTCTGTACACTTTCAGCAGAAGACCAGAATGTGAAATCCTGCACTGTCATGATGGGTCGAGTTCTGGTTACCAAACTATCAAGAAATGAAGACTGTATGCAAGGGGACATTTAAGGTCATTTTCTTTTCTCTGCAGATCTCAACAATCAACACCGTTCTGTCTTTTCTGATGCATTCATCAGCACTTATGGTAGGTTTTAAAATTGCATGTGAACGTCCAGAAGAAGCAGCAAACTTCACTCCACTTTATTTTCATCAGTCTGACAGGACAGACGGTCAGTGTCCGCAGGAAGTGCTAATCCCGTCATTCTGACAAATAAAAGCCGCTTCTCCTCATTCTTCATCCACACACACAATTACTCTTTCAGTAATTCTACTCTAATAACCAGCATGTCCATCATTATCCTCAGCAACAATAGAGGCCAGAGAAACAGCAGCTGGGATGAAGACGCTCTTTTACTGCAGGGATTTAAAGTTTGCTGAGAATAACAACACACTGACGTGATCTGTATTAGCATAGGCGTCAGGGCTAAAGCAGACGTTTCTCTGTCAAGTGTGCTAATCTTCTAAAGTTGATGTATGATAGTCACCATGACTGGAGGACGTGTGATTGGAGGAGAGGACTGACCAATAGAAATGAACCTGATGCTAAAAATGCATTTAAAATTATAACAGTCTCAACTATATCTCAAACTGTGCTCACATGCCAAAGTCTGCAACCAAATAGAGAATACTAGAGGCTTTATATGTCTCAGTTATCTCAACAGTGTCTCCTCTAGAGTTTGAGAAGATATCTCAAACAACGTCTCAAACTGTGTTCAGATTAACCCAGATATCAGTGTCTGCAATGAAAGGTCCTGAGACTCCAATATGAACTCTTTAAAGTTTTCTAAGACCGAATGATAGTTATATTATATCACCTTAACCCTTCTACTGTCTTACAACAATATTCCTATTTGTCTCTATATTAAGTTCTTCTAAAGAACTTCAGGAGAAACATCTGAGATAAAATTGACATTAACAAAACACAGCTGCGCTACAGAAGATCAACAGAAGCTGCGTCTGGGTTGCAGTGGTCCTTCATTTGCAGACAGACTGTCTCTGAGTGTTTGTTTTATGTGTCTCCTAACACTATCATCCATCTCTTCCTCTGAGTACCACCCAGCCCACCTCATACATCTCACAGTGTCCATTTCCTAACAGCCTTCAGTAATTAGCTGAAACTGTGTGACCTGTGCTAATTAGGAAGTTTGCAGACTTGGCAGCAGAATTCAGTGCTGGGATAATGAATCATAAAACGCTTCATTACAGGCGAGTATGGAAACGTTCTCCAACTCAATAACCGCCCAAGCAGGCCTGACAGAGCCACCAAAGCTGGGCTTACACAAACGCTGACACATTTAGAGCCTGGAAAAGCACACAATCATAAAAAATGTACAGTCGGAGCAGCTGCTATTATGAGTTTCTGTTTTGGTCTCCTACATCTGACTGGTCTGCTTACAAGAGAGCTACAAAACATGAGCATGTTAAACCCACACTGAATACAGCACACACTCCAGACAAGCGTTTGACTTCAAATAAGCTTAAGACTTGAGAAGACAGAGAACACAGAGAGAAATAAGAGATTTTAAACCAGCACAGACAGTGATAAAAAACACTCAGAACAGGTTAAAAACCACATAGCAAAGCCCCAGCAACCCCCCAAAACACCTTAGCAACTGCACAGAGATGTACCAAAAACACTTCTTAGAAGATCTTAACTAGTGCATGGCAATGCCATAGCAACCATGCACCGCTCTCTAAAACTGTGGCAGCGAGTTTCACACGGCAAGCACCACTCATATTTTCTTCAGAAATCACAAAAATGTCATTTAGGAAATGTCTATCATTAGCATGTTTTGTGCTTTCATAACATATCTGACTGGTATTTGCCGTGAATATGGCTCTTATTTTGAAGGAGCTCATGTACTGGGAGATGTTATCAGAGTTTTAAAGAGAAGCCGCCCATGATTCAACTGTATCTCATCACGCGCACGAACGGCAGGAGATTTTCAGAGTACTCAGCTTTCATCAACTTAGCCTAAAGATGAGAAAAAACTACAGTAATAACTCACATGAGAAAGGTTTGTTTATACGTCCAAACAAAACCTAAATGACACACAGCTTGTGATTATTATACACTGATAAAAGTGAAGCTGCTCAGTTATTTCCAATGATCCAATCAAACAGAACCAGATTCAGTTCTATTGAATAACACTGTCAGTATGAATAAGAGCAGCTCATGTCGAGCAGTGGATCAGGTGCTCACAGGGCTGTGTGTGGACAGCACAGCTCTACAGTATCATTGAAGACTATGAATATGTAAAACTAAGATCAAATACATCGCCACTTT